>JAFLJL010017925.1:19762-44762 GCA_018398815.1 Conus ventricosus | reverse complement strand
CCCCCCTTTTTGGAATCAAAATTGACCCCCTTTTTCTTTGGCCCCCGAAAGCTCCCCCCTTTTTTAAAATCCTGCGTTCAGTGCCCTAAAAACGAAAAAAACAACCCTTTCCCCCAAAAAACATTTGGGAAAAAATTCAATGTAAGCCATCTGTTCTGGACTTTTATTTTTTTTTATTTTTTTAAAAACAAATTGCTTTTTCCAAAGAAATTCTCCCTTCAAAATTTCTTTCCCTCCTCCTGTCTAACTTTTGGGAACATTTTTGAAAAGATCTTTAAATTATACAGTCATCAACACTTCTTTTTTTATATAAGTTTATAAAAAGCATAAACCCCTTCAAGTTTGTTTTTTTGGTCATTCAGAGTTTTTTACCTTATTGCCCTTTTTGTTTAAGCCATGCTTTTACTTACAAAATTGCCCCGCTTTTTCTAAGTTACAAAAAAAATTTTGTAATTTTTTCCCTCCTTCGCAAAACCATCGGGCTCGTGCCCTTAAGAGCACCCCTCTTTTTTTTCTCTCGTAAAAATTTTTAAAGTTTTTTTTTTTTAGATCAAATTAAATTTTTCCCACTTTTTTTCCCGCTTTTTTTTTCCTTACCGCCCGTTGTTTTTTTTTCCTTGTTGAAAACTGAACTCTTCTTCTTTCATTTTTTTTTTTTTTCCCTAGTAGCATGGGGTATGCCCTTTGGGCCCCTAATTTTCATTAAAAAAAAGTCTGAAAAAAAAAAATTGGGGAATTGAGAGATGAAATCAGGAAAGGGGATGTTATCAATAGTTTTCTCTTGCATATGGATTTGCTGCATTTTTCTTTTTTAAATTTTTTTAATTTCCCCCTTTAACTTCATTTAAAAAAGTTTGATCTTTTAAAGTGAAGATTTAAAATTTTCCCAAAAAAGTTTTTCCTAAAAATTTTTTTTCAAAAAATTTTAAGCTCAGAGAGAACATGGAGTGATCTGTCCTTTTTTCCAAAATTCAATTTCTGCTTTCTTCTAAAAAAGAAACCCCCGTTTCTGAAAAAAGGGGAAAAAGGGCGATCTAGCTTGCTGAAATGGGTTTTTTTTCCCTTTTGCCCTGGGATACCGAAGACGTCTTGGGGGTTTAAAAATTTTCCCCAAAATTTTTTTTAAAATCTAAAATTATTTTTTATTTTGGGCAAACCCTTTTCTTTAGCTTTGGGGTTTTTTATATTCTATTAAATTTTAAAATCTCTCGGGAAACAAGCACCAAGTTAAAAACCCGCCTTTAAATTTCATTTTCAAAAACCAAAATTTTCTAATTTTTGGGGCAAGATATTTTAGAATTCCCGGATACTCTGTTTGGCCCCATACATTTTTCCCCTTTGGAAATTTTTTTGTTTAATTTCGACCAAAACCAAAAAGACTTTTTCCAAACCCTTTTCCCTTTTAAAAAAAATTTTTTTTTTTTTTAAAACCCCAAAATTTTTATTTTAAAAATATTTCTACACCTCTTTAGTTTTTAAGCAAAGCTTGAAAACCATCCCTTTGGGACCCCCTTCAGAAAGAATATATTGCTCCATTTTTTTTTTCAAAATGAGTATCTGCAGAAAGTAAAATGCAAAAGCTTTTTTGTTTTTTAGATAATGAATTTATCTCTTTTTTTTGTCTAAATTTTTTTAGGCCCTGGGGGAGTTTATGGAAATGATTGGGTAAAAAAACTATCCATGCTTTTCTTTATAGTTTTTTTTAAACCCAGAGTTTTGCCAACCCCCCATTTTTTTTTTTCACATTATACAGAAAGCCAAAAAAAACAAACAAAAAATATTGCCTTTTCATTTTTGGTTGCATAATACAAAAATTTGTTTTCAAAAATCCCCAAAAGAAATCAAACAGGAAGAAAAACTCAACAACAAAAAAAACCGCAATAAATTTCAAAAAAAAAATGCCCAAAAAATTTAAAAATCAAAACAATTCAATTGCAGTGTGGCAACAAACCCCTCTCCAAACAGTGAATGCCATTTTGTGCAGGAAACTAGTAATTTTACCGTCAAAAAAATTTTTAACCAAACCCCCCCTTTAAAAAAATGCATGAAAGGGGAGAGAAAGAGAGAGAGAGAGAGGGGGGAGAGAAGAGAGTGAGACAAGAGGAGAGAAAGGGGGGGAGGGGGAAAATTTATTGGGATAAAATTTGGTTTTTTTTTAAAACCCTGACACAAACAAAATATGTGGTGCGTTTTTTTCATTTTTAAATAAAAAAAATTATAAAACAAAGCAAGCCATGAGTGGAAACCCAACAATTGGAAAAAAAAACTACCAGTTAAACAACTTTGGTTTTTTTTAACACCCCGGGAAACCCCATCCACCCCTTGTACCTGTCGGGGGGTGTGTGTGTGGGGGGGGGGGGCGGGGGGGGGGAAAGGGGGGGGGGGGGAGGGGGGGGGAGGGGGGGGGGGAATCAAATGAACTTTAAAACCCCACCCTCTAGAGAAAAAACCCCACACATACAACACGCAACCAAAAAAAAATAACCCAAATTAGCAAATTTGGGACAACAAAAAACCCCCCAACAAAAAAAGTACTATTTTAAAGGGGTGTTTAAAACCCCATTACATAACTTGTCCGCTGTGCAATACTAGGCGAAGGGCACGTGCATTAAAAACTCCCGGGGGGGAAGGGGGGGGGGGGGGGGGGAAAACCCCCTAAGATTTGGGCAAAAAGAAACCCGAAAAGATGTTAACCCAATTTTTTTGGTTGGGGGAAAAAAAAAGGAAAATTTTTTTTTTTTTTTTAGTCATTTTCAATTTTTGGAAAAGAGAAGGGGAAAAAAGCCCACCTGGAAAAAAACCCCCCACCCCCACCCCTTTCCCCCCCCCCCGCTCTGTTTCCCCCCCAAAACCCTTTGCAAAAAGATAAAAACATACTATAAGCAGAAAAAGCAAAATACATACCCATACATACGAAAAGAACACTCACCATAAACATTCATACATACATACATACACACACCCCACATTTATAGTATTCACATTTTTCATGTAAAATTTTTTTCCCCCTTTTTTTTTCCCCTTTTTTTTCCCTTCCCTTTTTCCCTTTTTCTTTTTTCCCCTTTTCCCCCCCTCCCCCCCCCCCCCCCCCCCCCCCCCCCCCCCCCCCCCCCCCCCCCCCCCCTCCCCTTCAGTGAAAGGGGTTTTTTTATTTTGAGGGCCGTGGGTTTTAGAGTTTCCCCTCAATGTAAAAATAAACCCAAATCCCCTGGAATATGTTAATTTGTAAAAAAATTAGTTCAAAACCCGTTGGAAATTACGATGGGCTATGCGAGCCACTCAGGACAGGCTACCCAAAATGTTTTATTTTCAAGACAAACTTTTGCGCAGGAGAGGGGCGGGTGATGTTCACAACCTGGCCACTACTCGTGATCAAGCACACCAAAGACAGACCATTCTCCCTTAGAAGTGACAAGGCGATCATATGTATAGAAGAAAAAAAAATTCAGTGAAAATACCAATAAAACTAAGCACAACGCTAAGCGTAAATAGATGCATGCGTACGCGAACGCACACCAACACATGCCAACATATTATATGCATACATATACACACATATGTCTGAAATGAATGCATGAAAGAAGCACACAATGATTTCCATAAATGTACAAAATCGGCCTTTCCATCCGTTTAAGACAACGTGGAAAAAAAATATGAAGGAAATAAATGCATACCATAACAGGCCTGCCTGCGTAGATATCACATGGAAAGACCACCTGACCAACATACCATACAGGCCTGCCTACGTAGATATCACATGGAAAAGACCACCTGACCAACATACCATACAGGCCTGCCTGCGTAGATATCACATGGAAAGACCACCTGACCAACATACCATACAGGCCTGCCTACGTAGATATCACATGGAAAGACCACCTGACCAACATACCATACAGGCCTGCCTACGTAGATATCACATGGAAAGACCACCTGACCAACATACCATACAGGCCTGCCTACGTAGATATCAAATGGAAAGACCACCTGACCAACATACCATACAGGCCTGCCTACGTAGATATCAAATGGAAAGACCACCTGACCAACATACCATACAGGCCTGCCTACGTAGATATCACATGGAAAGACCACCTGACCAACATACCATACAGGCCTGCCTACGTAGATATCACATGGAAAGACCACCTGACCAACATACCATACAGGCCTGCCTACGTAGATATCACATGGAAAGACCACCTGACCAACATACCATACAGGCCTGCCTGCGTAGATATCAAATGGAAAGACCACCTGACCAACATACCATACAGGCCTGCCTACGTAGATATCAAATGGAAAGACCACCTGAGCCAACAACCATACAGGCCTGCCTACTAGATATCAAATGGAAAGACCACCTGACCAACATACCATACAGGCCTGCCTACGTAGATATCACATGGAAAGACCACCTGACCAACATACCATACAGGCCTGCCTACGTAGATATCAAATGGAAAGACCACCTGACCAACATACCATACAGGCCTGCCTACGTAGATATCAAATGGAAAGACCACCTGACCAACTACCATACAGGCCTGCCTACGTAGATATCACATGGAAAGACCACCTGACCAACATACCAATAGGCCTGCCTACGTAGATATCAAATGGAAAGACCACCTGACCAACATACCATACAGGCCTGCCTACGTAGATATCAAATGGAAAGACCACCTGACCAACATACCATACAGGCCTGCCTGCGTAGATATATCACATGGAAAGACCACCTGACCAACATACCATACAGGCTGCCTACGTAGATATCAAATGGAAAGACCACCTGACCAACATACCATACAGGCCTGCCTACGTAGATATCAAATGGAAAGACCACCTGACCAACATACCATACAGGCCTGCCTACGTAGATATCACATGGAAAGACCACCTGACAACATACCATACAGGCCTGCCTACGTAGATATCAAATGGAAAGACCACCTGACCAACATACCATACAGGCCTGCCTACGTAGATATCACATGGAAAGACCACCTGACCAACATACCATACGGCCTGCCTACGTAGATATCACATGGAAAGACCACCTGACCAACATACCATACAGGCCTGCCTACGTAGATATCACATGGAAGACCACCTGACCAACATACCATACAGGCCTGCCTACGTAGATATCACATGAAAGACCACCTGACCAACATACCATACAGGCCTGCCTACGTAGATATCACATGGAAAGACCACCTGACCAACATACCATACAGGCCTGCCTACGTAGATATCACATGGAAAGACCACCTGACCAACATACCATACAGGCCTGCCTACGTAGATATCACATGGAAAGACCACCTGACCAACATACCATACAGGCCTGCCTGCGTAGATATCACATGGAAAGACCACCTGACCAACATACCATACAGGCCTGCCTGCGTAGATATCACATGGAAAGACCACCTGACCACATACCATACAGGCCTGCCTGCGTAGATATCACATGGAAAGACCACCTGACCAACATACCATACAGGCCTGCCTGCGTAGATATCACATGGAAAGACACCTGACCAACATACCATACAGGCCTGCCTGCGTAGATATCACATGGAAAAGACCACCTGACCAACATACCATACAGGCCTGCCTGCGTAGATATCACATGGAAAGACCACCTGACCAACATACCATACAGGCCTGCCTGCGTAGATATCACATGGAAAGACCACCTGACCAACATACCATACAGGCCTGCCTGCGTAGATATCACATGGAAAGACCACCTGACCAACATACCATACAGGCCTGCCTGCGTAGATATCACATGGAAAGACCACCTGACCAACATACCATACAGGCCTGCCTGCGTAGATATCACATGGAAAGACCACCTGACCAACATACCATACAGGCCTGCCTGCGTAGATATCACATGGAAAGACCACCTGACCAACATACCATACAGGCCTGCCTGCGTAGATATCAAATGGAAAGACCACCTGACCAACATACCATACAGGCCTGCCTGCGTAGATATCAAATGGAAAGACCACCTGACCAACATACCATACAGGCCTGCCTGCGTAGATATCAAATGGAAAGACCACCTGACCAAACATACCATACAGGCCTGCCTGCGTAGATATCAAATGGAAAGACCACCTGACCAACATACCATACAGGCCTGCCTGCGTAGATATCACATGGAAGACCACCTGACCAACATACCATACAGGCCTGCCTGCGTTAGATATCAAATGGAAAGACCACCTGACCAACATACCATACAGGCCTGCCTGCGTAGATATCAAATGGAAAGACCACCTGACCAACATACCATACAGGCCTGCCTACATAGATATCAAATGGAAAGACCACCTGACCAACATACCATACAGGCCTGCCTGCGTAGATATCACATGGAAAGACCACCTGACCAACATACCATACAGGCCTGCCTACATAGATATCAAATGGAAAGACCACCTGACCAACATACCATACAGGCCTGCCTGCGTAGATATCACATGGAAAGACCACCTGACCAACATACCATACAGGCCTGCCTGCGTAGATATCACATGGAAAGACCACCTGACCAACATACCATACAGGCCTGCCTGCGTAGATATCACATGGAAAGACCACCTGACCAACATACCATACAGGCCTGCCTGCGTAGATATCAAATGGAAAGACCACCTGACCAACATACCATACAGGCCTGCCTGCGTAGATATCAAATGGAAAGACCACCTGACCAACATACCATACAGGCCTGCCTGCGTAGATATCAAATGGAAAGACCACCTGACCAACATACCATACAGGCCTGCCTGCGTAGATATCAAATGGAAAGACCACCTGACCAACATACCATACAGGCCTGCCTGCGTAGATATCAAATGGAAAGACCACCTGACCAACATACCATACAGGCCTGCCTGCGTAGATATCACATGGAAAGACCACCTGACCAACATACCATACAGGCCTGCCTGCGTAGATATCAAATGGAAAGACCACCTGACCAACATACCATACAGGCCTGCCTGCGTAGATACAAATGGAAAGACACCTGACCAAGCTCCCCGCAAACTGGTAGTCTCCATCAGATAATCAGATATCAACAGTTCAGGTCTTACCCATTTGAAATCCCGAACTGCTTTTTTCTCTTTCTCTTTTTCCTTTTCTCACCCCCGACACATTTTTTGGAATATAGTACGGAAATCCACTGGTGTTGATCAACGAAAATTTTTTATACAAAGGAAAATGCAATGCCAATCTATGTTATATGAGGCATGTTGTTCGCCTACAATTTTAAATATCAAACTCTCATCGTCTTACACACACACCACACCACACACACACACACACACACACACACACACACACACACACACACACACACACACACAGCACGCACACACACACACACACGCACGCCCGCCCACACACAACGCACACACGTCTCCACTCAATCTGCATCGGAAACACACACACACACACACACACACACACACACACACACACACACACACACACGCTTCACCGCCACCCGCCAAAAAACAAAATTTCTACTTTGTTTTCAAGGGAAAAAGTTTGTTTTCTTTAAATTTAATTTTTTTTTTTTTGGACCTTAAAGGTTTGAAGACTTCCCCCCCCTTTTTTTGAAAGCACATTTGTAAACACAAATTTGGGGCCAAAACCAAAGCAAAAAGGCAAAATCCAAACACACCCACACAAACAAAACACACACACACACAACACACCCCACGCCCCACAAAACACACCACACCACCCCAAACCCCAACACACACACCAGCTACGGGTTTTGCAGCCGTACACAAAACCGAAAAGGCGGGAAATTGGAACAAACCCCTGCACGGGTTGTGGTGGCAGGTCCCAAAACCCAAAAGCTCGACGCTTTGGGGATCTTTAAATTTTTTTTTCCCGAACGCAGTTCACGGTTTGGGGTACCGATGGCACCCGAAACAGGGGAAAAACCTTTTTTAATTTTTCGAAAATCACTTTTCCGTTTTGGAACCCCAACAATTTTTGCGGTTGGGGTTTGCCCCCCTCCTTAAACCTTTTTTCAATTCCCCGGGTTAAAAATTCCTAAACTGATCGTTACCCCAGTCTGTTTCATTTTTTCGTTTATTTTTTTAACACTTCAGTTTTTTTTTTTGTCTTGGGAACAAACATGTTTGCCTTTTCTGTTCCCTTTTGGCGCCCCGGGCCCTCCCCGGGGGCCTTCCCTGTACGTTAGAAATTTGGGGATGTCCTCCGGTCTTTCCGGCCATTTCCCACCTCTCCTGAAAACTTCAACACCCTTCTTATGCAGTCGTCACAGACTCCTCTGCCGGTAACTGCCACCCCCCTTTCTACGAACACTTCTACACCCCTTCGTATCCCGGGCGGGCACAGACCCTCCCCCGGCCCTTTACTCCCAACTCCAACCTTTCGGCGAACATTTTAACACATTTCGGGATCAGTCTTTTAAACAGATCCTCCCCGGGGCGTACTCCCCTCCAACCTTCTGACAAACACTTCAACAAACTTCGGTACCCGTCGCACAGTCTTCTCCGGTCTTTCCCCCTTTCCCAACCCTTTTGGCTGAACCTTCTACACATTTTCTGTATCGGGCACCCCACAAAACCCCCTTTTGGGGGGGTCTTTCCCTACCCCTATCCCCTTTGAAGAACATTTTTCCCAAAATTTTATGCTTCCCACGACTCCTTTCCGGCCGTTCCTGAACCCCAAAAATTCGGCTGAACCTTCTTAAAATTTTCACAGTACCGCTCCTCTCCCGGGGCTTTCCCTGCCACCCCAACCTGTTTAAACCCAATTCTCAACTTGGGGATGCACAAGTACGACCCCTTTCCCAGGTGACGGCCCCCAATTTCCCTGATTTGCACTTCAACCCCTTGTACCCAACCTTTCACAGACTCCTTCGCCTTTCGTATTTTGCCACCCCAACCTTCTGACGAAAAATTTACCCACTTTTTGTATGCACCCGTCAAAACCCCCTTTCCCCGGTGGGAACCCCAACTAAAAACCTTTCTAAACCGGGAAACATTTCTACACACTTCTTTATCTTTTCCATTTTAAAAGACTCCCTTCTGCCTGTACCCCCACCCCAAACCCTTTCGGACGAACCCCTTTCTACCCCTTTTCTTTTTTAATCAAAAAGATCCTTTTCCGGGGCCGTTTGACTCCAACCCTTCGGGACGAAACCTCCTTCTTAACTTCTGTACATCGGTCACAGACTTTCCGGGGCGTCCCTGCCACCCAACCTTCTGCGAACCCTTTTTCCACTTTGTTTTGCAGCCCGTCACAACCCTCGGGGGCCCGTACGCCACTTCCCCCCTTTGGGACTGAACACTTAAACACTTCTTAGAAAGTCAGTCACAGACCCTTCCCGGGGCTTTAAGGCCATTTCCAAAACCCTGCTGAAATTCCCTTTTCCACGTCTGTACCCCAAAAGCACAATCCCCCCTCTCCCGGGGGTCTGCCACCTCCCTTCCTCGGGAACATTCTACCCCTTCGGGTTGAACAGCCCAAACTCCTAGCCGTCTTTCTGCCAACTCCAACCCCCTGCTAAACATTTCTCAAAACTTCTGTATCGTCATTCCAGACCCTCTCCCTCGAAACGCCCCCCCCTTCCCGGAAATTTTAAAATTCTAAACATTTTGGGAATGCAGTCTTCCTTAAATCCCTCCGGAATTCCACCCCAAACCCTTTCGGACGGGAAACCTTTTTTAACATTTCCGGGAATGACATTCAAAACTTCCTCTCCCGGTGGGTCATCCACCCCAACCTTTGGGAATAACACGTTCCACTTCGTATGCGGGTGGGAAAGACTCCCGGGCCGTCGTACTCCCACTCCCCCTTTCTGAGGGAACAAATTTTAAAAACCTTCTGTTTCTCACCCACAGCCCTCGGGCCGGGGCGACGGCCACCCCCAAACCTTCTGCTAAAAAATTCCTCATTTTTTTGGGACGGTAAACAAAATCCTTTCCGGGTTTTCTGCCCTCCCCCATAAACTGAACACTTCTCAAAATTTGTAGAATTTCGGGTCAAAAGGCCCCCTTCCGGGCTTACCCACCCCCACCTTCTGAATGAACACTTTTTTCCAAAATTTCTTTTTTGGGCAGTCATCACGGACCCTGCGGCGTTACGGCCCCCCCACCTTCGGGACTAAAACACTTTACCAAACTTCGTTTGCAGGCAGCCAACTCCTTCCGGGCCCTTCTGCCCACCCCCAAAATTTTGCTGAACACCTACCCACTTTGGGAAGGCACGTCACAGACTCCTCGGGCCGGGCGTTTGCCACTCCCCCTTTCGGGCTGAACACTATCTCCCTTCGGATAAAGTAAATTAAAAAACTCCTCGCCGGGTTGTACGCCCCCCAAACCCTTTGGACGGGAACCCTTTTTAAAACTCCCCGGTATGCATCATTCCCAAACCCTCTCCCGGGTCCTGCCCCTCCTTGGGCCCAATGCACCCCACTTTTCCAAAGGGGCCAATGCCTCCTTTACATTTGCCCCCCCGGGAAATCCGCCCCATTCCAAAGGCCCATGCTGGCTCCTAATCTTTCTCCCACCAACCCTTAATTCCCGCACATTCCAAAGGGGGCCAAAGCGCCCATATTTTCTGCTTCCCCCGGTAATCCCGCAAAATTCCGGGGCCTTGACCCGCCATTCTTTCTGCCCACCACCCTAACCCCGACACCCCCCAAAAGGGGGCCCAGGCGCCCATTATATTCGGGCATAAACCCCAACTCCCGCCATTCCAAAGGGGGCCCTTTGCTGCTCCTTTTCTTTTCGGCATAAACCCGGAACTCCCCACTTTCCAAAAGGCCCCAAATGTGCCCATTTCATTCTTGCACACCCAAACTCCCCATTTTTTCCAAAGGGGGAAATGGGTCCATTAAATTCCCTGCACCACCCGAAACTCTGTCTCCTTCTTCCCGGCCGCCAGGGGGCAAAGGGGAAGTTTTCCCGCTTCGCGGGCTTAAACGTCAGGGGGAAAAATTGCCCTTTTTGCTGCTGAAACCCAAAGGGGGTTACTTTAAAGAAAACCCCTTTTCCGGGAAAACCCGACTCGGAATTTTGGAAAAAATCCATTTCTGACGCCTGCACCTAACCCAAAACACCGGCAAAAGGTTTTCGGGACAAAAGACAATGCCAATTTCTTTTAATAAAAATTTCTATTTTTTTTTTTTCCCCACTCTTCCATATGGGATGGGAGTGTTATAGGGTTTTTGCCCCCCCGGGAAAAGCGGATCTGGGCATGGGGGGCTTTCCAGGCTCCCCGGCTTTTGGAGCCTCTGGGGGTTAAAAGGAGGGGCCCTCTCGGTTGGAGGGGCTCTCGAAAGGGTGGGTTTCCGGGAAGGGGAGCGGCTCTCAAAAAGGGGGAGCGGGCTTGGGAATGGAGCGGCCCCCGGTTTAAGGGGAGGGCCCTTCGGAAATGGTGGGCTCTGGGCCAAAGGTGGGGCCTTCGGGTGGGAGGGGCTCCCCGGAAATGGAGTGGGTTTTTTGGGGGGTTTTCGGGGGGGTTGGGGGTGGTGTGTGGGTGGGGGGGGGGGTTTTTAAAGGAAGGGAAAATTTTGGGGCCAAAAAAAATTTAATGGGGGGGTTTTTCTTTTTTTCCCGGGGAAAAAAAGGAAAAAGCTTTTTTTTTTTTTAATTTTTTACATTTTTTTTGGTTTATGAGGGGTTTTTTAAACAATTTTGATAATTTTTAGGGTTATATCTTACGGTAATTTTAAGGGCCCCGTAACAGGGGGTTTTTCGTCAGCGATGAAACGCTGAAAACAAAAAGCTGCCCGCTCCCCTCGAATATCCTTTTTAAAAGTGGGGGAAAAAAAAAAAAAAAAAAAAAAAAAACCCGGGGGTGGGTGTGATTTTTCACACAAAATAATGGTTCCTTTAATTGTTTTTCCCCCTGGTGATTGGGGGGCCCCACGGGAAGCGGAAAAAAAAAAAAAAAAAAAATGGGTAATCATTTTTGGGGGGGAACACTTGGGGAGATGAGGACCCCGGGCCTAAGAAGTGTTTTGGGTTTGCTAGGGTTTAAAAGCAAGGGTTTAATCAACATTTTTAAGGGTTGACTTTTTTTAAGGGGGCCTCCCGAACCTGGCCCCACCCCCAGAAGGCCCTTTTTCGCTTTCTTGTGTTTTTGGGAAACGTTTTAAATTGTTGGGGACCGTTGTCGGTACAAAAGGGGGGGTTTACAAAGGGTAAGTCATCTGGGTGAAAAAGTGTTATTTATATTTTTAAAGCCCGGGTTTTGGAAAAAAAAAGGAGCAGCGGCCCTCATTTTTGGAACAGCACTATTTGGGGGGTTTTTTAAAAACCTAGGCCCTTTCTCAAATTACTCATTTAGCCAAACGATGTTTTCCTGGGAAGCTGAATTATTACGATCATTTAAGGATGCGAACTTTACCCCCAAAAAGGGTTTTTGGGGGGTTTGACCTCCGCCAATGAACCCCGGGATCATCTGGTTTTTGGGCCCCAAAATTTTTTCCACCTGTCATCAATTGGGTTATGCCCAAAAAAAAAGAGTAAAGCCATTCCCGCGAATGGAGGTTTTTTCCCTATGCTGCTTTTGGGTTTTCCCGGTTTGCCGGGCCCTTCACAAAAAAGGGCCTTTTTAAAAGGGGCATAAAGGCCCTGATAAACCTTTGAGCGAATGCTCTTAAACTTTTTAAAAAGGCATGTCCGTCTCACCCCCGAACAGAAGGGGGCCTTTTTGTAGATACAAGCAAGTCTACGCTCTCGGCCCAAAAAAAGGAAAATCTCTAAAAACTCTTTAAAAATTTGTGAAAAAGGGTGGATTTCTCGGCCCCCTTTTGAAACCAATTTTTGGGCTTATTGGGGGTGTGGGGGGAATGTGCAGCCCACTCCCCTTTGGGTACACCGGGGGGAAATGGGGGTGGTGGACCCTTTCTTTTCGATTTTGGGAAGCCTACAGCCCCCCAAGTCCCCGATGCCATTTGAACGTGGGGGTTTCGGGGACGGCTAAGGAAAAAAAAATTTTGGAAGAAACGACCGGGTTTTGTGGACAACAAGTCACGGTTTGAATCGGGCAACTTTAAATTGAAGTATTAAGCCCGGGGGACGTTTTTAAAGCAAAAAAGCCCGGGGAACCCGGGGAAAATTTTGGGGGGACAGCCCCTTTGGCCCCCGCTCGGAGCCTTTCGGGGGAAAACAAAAAGTTCAAAAGAAATTAGGGCATTCCCTAAGACAAAAAAATAAGGCCCTGAACGCTTATTTCATCCCATAGACAAAACCCTGGCTTGGGGGAAAAACATTTGGGGGGGTGGATTGAGTACCGGGGACGGGTGTTACCCGACCCCAAATTTGTGGCCCGACCCTTTAAACCAGTACGAAAGAGAAAACCTTCCCAACCCCCAAAGGTTGGGGAAAATTTTTTTCCAGGCGTTAAAAACAATTTTAACAGGGCTAAAGGGAATTGGGGGGTCTCCTAAACCGGGGGGTTTTTATGGTGAAAAGACGCCTCCGTCGTCGTTGCAGCCCCCGCCACAGTAAACCCAACCCTTCGCATCCAAATTCAAAAACCTTCATCTTACCCCGGGGAACCAATGCCCTTGGGGCAGAAAAAACCCCCCAAAAAACCCAAAAACTCAGCGGGCAAATCATTGGGGGGGGAAACAAATTAAGATGGGGCGAAAACAAAAATCTGCACAAAAGGGACTTTTTCTAGATATAAAATGAACCCCCCCGGGAGCCGCCGGGGTGGATCCCTTAAAAAATCCCTCAAAACTAAAACGAAATTCTTTGAAAGCTGGCTTGTTTTCCAAAACCCTTTTAAAACCTTTTCTTAAATCCTTTTTACGTTTTAAAATTTTCCTCGTCGTCGCGTCTTCGGGGGGGGGCATCAAATCACAGTGGAAAGGCTGACCTCATTTTTTGGGAATTGAGAAAACCCAAATTTGGAGGGGTTTGGTACTTTTGCCCTTGCACGATGACCTTCCCAGAAAATTTTTCCCGGGGGTTTTTCCCCCAAAAAAGCCCGGGGGGGAGACTTTGGGGTGGGCGGTTTAAAATTTTTTGATAAAGGGGAAAAAACCCTTTGGAAGCTGAAAAAAGGGTTTAAAAAAAAAGGGTAAATTTTGGGGCCCAGAGTGTTTTCGCTTTTTTAAAAGGGAAAAAAGGTGTTTCATTTTGTGGGGGAAAATTGAAGAAAAAGGGCTTAAGAAAGGGAAGTTTTTTTAAACGCCCCCATAAAAGAAAAAAGTTTGGCGTTACTTTACCAAAAACCCCAACCCCGGCGGGTTTGTAAAAGGTTTCCCGGGAGGGTTGGGGGGGTTAACAAAACCTCCTTTACCGAGCTTAAAAGCGATAAACCATTAGGGATTTGAGAAAACCCGGGAAAAGTTTTTGGGCATACTTTTTTAACGTTTCCGCCTTTGCCCACCCCACCCTCCATTTCCCCTTTTGGCCCTTCGTCCCGGGCGCATCAGAAAAAGCCCCAAAAGGATTTTAAAAAGGGTAAAATCCCTTTCCCATGGAGTAAAAACCTGTTTAGGGTGGCAGTTTTCAACGCACGTCCTTGACCTACGTCAAAAAGAGACCAGGGAAAAGAACTGGGGGTGCTTTTTATTCCGGGAGCGAAAAGTAGGGGGAAAAAGGGGGTATGGGTTTGAATCCCCCCAAACATGGGGGGGAGGGAGGGAAATGACAATTTTTTTTTGTGAAGGGGTAACGGTACACTATCTTCCCTCATGGTTTCCCCAACAGGGCGCTCACCAATACCCCCAGCCCTGTTGCGGGAAATGCTGGAAAGAAAAATTTCTGAACATGGGTGTTTGGGCTGTCTTTGGCGGGCGAGTGCCTCGAATGAAATAGTGTTTTTTAAATCCCAAAATGATTTGGGTCTTTGTGGGGGTTGGGGGTTGGTTTCCCCTATAAAATCTTAGTCGGGGGAACGGGGGGAAAATTTTGGGGGTGGGGGTTTTTAGGAGTTGTTTGGGCTACGTTTTTTCCCCAAATCCCAGCCGACCACACCTAAATTTGATTTTCACTGACAATGCCCAATAGCCCATGGAGTTTTTAGGAAAATTCAGGCCTACTTTCCCAAAAACCAAACTCCTTTCACCCCATTGAAGTAAGCCCCCCGACTACGAAGGGGGCCCGGGAGTAAAATTTTTGTTTAGAAATTTACAAATTTAAATTTTTTTGGGCCGTCAGAGGGCGGGTTTTCAATTTCGACCTGGGGAAGTTTAATCGAAAGCCCTTTTGGTTCCGGGGGGCTTTTTTTACCCCAATGGAACAATGTTTTGAAAATTTTCCCAAATACAAATGCAGAAGCTTTTGGGCAACAAAAAAACAGCACAAATTTTAAAATTATTTTTTTCCAATCTCCAAAAAGACGAAACAAATAAAAGGGGTAAAAGGAAAGGGGGGGGCCAAAAGATAAGCCCTTTAAAGAAAAAGAGATTTTGGGGCCTGATTTCCAAAAATTTTTTTCAGGGGGAAGATGGCCCCACAGCGAAAACCCCATTCAGCTGAAAAAAGGGAACAAAGGCCCTCTACATTTATTCGCCTCGCCCAACCCAACCAAAATTGGGATTTTGATGGGGGGCCTTTTGTCGGGATGTTCCCGGCCCGAAAACTCTGACGTGGTTCAACCCTTTTGGGGAAAAACCAAATTTTCCCCCTCTACCCGCTTTCAGTTTAACACAGGGGGAAATCCCTTTTAACCAACGCCCACTGGCCCCCCCCCTCCTCATTCGACCGGGGGAAGGGCCCGGGTCTCACACTTCACTTTCCCGCCCAAGGTCCGGACGATTCTGAGGCATTTTTGGTTCCCTTTCAGCCAAAAACCTACCCCAAACGAAAAAGTATTATTGTGCCCAAAGGGGGTCAGGGATACCCGTCTTTGGGGAAAAGACTTTTAGAGGGAGGGGGATGGGAAATTTGTTTAAGGGCATGGGACGTCTCTAATCCCCTGCTAAATCGGGACCCAAGACATTTTTAAAAAAAGGGGGTCTCGTTCAGGGATGCAGACGGCCAAATGGTAAAGTCTGGAAAAAAAAAAGGGCCCAAAAACAAAATAAACAAGCAAAAAAAAGGGTTTGCTGGTTAAAGGGTATCGAGGGTGGGGATTTCCCCCAAAACCCCCGGGCCCAACCCACCCCTTTAAACTTTATAAAACCCAACGGGAAAAAAAGGGCCCAGGCAAAAGGGGGGAACTAAGAGGAAAGAGAAGGGGACCCCCGGGCACGGGCCGGGAGCCCTTTTTGGGATGGGTCATCTGGCGCGGACACGAAAAATTTCGTGCCCCGATCGGACGGGTTTTAGATTTTTTTCGCTTTCCCCCGTCCAAACATCTATGGGGGGGGTTTTTGGGGAATTTCATCCTTGTCAACTTTTGTCTCAGAACGCTCCATCGATTTTTCACCCCGGGCGGGGGGCACGGGGAATTAATTTTTGGGACCTGAGCAACACACTGGGGCCATAAAACCCAAAATTTGCCCAAAAATTGGGGGGGACAGCCCTGGTGTTGACACCAACGGGGCCCCTGTCAAAACGGCTCCCAAAACCCCTGTTCATTTCGGGTTGGATGGTTTCCCCAACACGTGTAAATCTAAACCCAGTGAAACCACACCCTTTACGAGCCTACCTCGAAACTCCCCCTAAAAATAGGGTTTAAAGATGCAAAGGACGGACATCCACAAGGATTTTAAAATTGTTTCCCCTGCCGGACATTTGGAGGGACCCCAGGCAATGAAAAAAGGGGAACTGGGGAATTCCTCCCCTGTCAGCCGGGAGCCGCCAAGTGGAACATGTTGGGCCCCGTTTCACCCCCGGACTTTTTAAACCCAAGGGCCCGGTACCGGGATCAAGGGTGTGGATGTAAAATTTTTCAATTTGCCCCTTCCAAATCGAATTTTAAACCTAAATGGCACAAAGGAAGGCCCCCTACCCTTTAGTTTTTCATCACCCACCTTCGCGGGTTCGTGGGGAAAAAGTCAGACCCATTCCGGCGGGGTGGGCCGGGCCCCAATAAAAAGGGCCCTTTTGAACGGGGGGGAAATTAAAAATTTACCCCTTTAAAAAAGCAACATAAAAGGCCTTTGCCCCCTCAGGTTTTTTAAAAGCAATCCGGAAAACCCTTTTTCTCAGTCGGGACCCCCGGGAAAAAAGATTGTTTGGGCATTTGGGGGACTCGGAGGGTTTTTAATGGCTTGCTCCCCAAAAAACCCCTTTTTCCTTTCACACACCCTAACTTCCTGTGTCGGGTACTTTGGACGGCAAACAAAGTTTTCCACCCAAAGGGTTTGGGGCCCGGGGGGACTTTGAGAACAAAAAATTTGAAAACCCCTTTCAAAAGGTTTGGATGCGGCGAGGGGGATAAACCAAAAGGGATTTTGGAAAGGAATTTCCCCTTTTCGAGACTCAAGGAGGGGTTTCCCCTTTTTTTTCGGATTTGACCTTACCCCCTTGAAAAACAAACCGGGGTTTGACCTTTCAAGACAGGCCCCCCCCGACTGGGATGAATTTTTCCCCACCCTCGACACCCCCTGTTAAAGTTTTGGGTTTATGGAGAACTGGATTTCGGGTTAGAGATTGACCGTGCTCGGAATTTGCAAAAGGCGACAGCAACCAGGGACGTTTGGAAAATTCCCTCCGTTTTTCAAAAAGCCTCGAACGGGCCCAACCCAACTTTTTAAAGGGTTTACCCCAGAAACAACTTTTTTCCCCCTGTTTCCCTTGGTCTCACCTTTTCCCTTTGCCTTTGTTAAAACAGGGAACATAGTGTTTGGACCGGGTAAGCACTGGGTGGGGGGTGTTTTTTTGCACGATGGACGGGGCCAAAATTTTTTTTGACAGTTTTTTGGTTTCCCACCCACTCTGTACCCTGAAAATAAAGCTTTTTTTTAAAGGGAAAATTTGAGGCATCGCTAACGCTCTCGGGGTTTCAAAACGGGAAAATTTAAATTTTGTGGTTTTATGTGCTTTTAATTTTATTTTACAAAAAGCCTTAAAGGGGTTTTTCCCCCCCTGGGGCTTGATGATTTCTTTTCTTTCCCCCCTTCATGGATAAAAAGGTCAAAAATGTTTCAGCGAGTTCTTTTGGGGATGACCCCCCAAAATTTTAAAATGCAACCCAAAAAATCGACCGCCGTGTGTTTGCGCACGATCATCAGGGAAGCAGTGCCGGGAATGATTGACAAAGATCGTCGGGGGGAACTACAGGTTTGCTGGGGAATCTTTTGGGGAGTTTTTTTCCCCATCAAACCCTTACCCTTGTATAAGGGGCCTATTACAAAAAGAAATTGGACTTTGGGGAAGTGCACTTCTTCCCCAAACTTTCAAAGGGTTAGGAGAAAGGGCGGGTTTTATAAAAATCAAAAAAAAAAACCCCTTACAGTGGCCGGGGCCTGCTGTTTTAAATGGGATGCCACGTCTAAAAGCCCAAATCAACTGGCCTCCCAAAAAGCTGGGGGTTTGGGGAAAATACAAAGAAAGGGGCATTTAAAATTTAACGTTTTTCCGTACGGGGTTTGGGGGGACAAGATCCCGAGCTAAAGGTGCCGATCCCTTTTGATTTGGCTCTTGGTTTTGGGAAAATGCGTTGGGGGGTTTAACCCCAAAAAGGGTTTGGTTTGGGGGTCCCAAAACACCCCACAAAAAGGGATCCTTTGTAATTTTTTCTCGGAAATTCCCAGCTAAATTCCAAGCACAGATTTTCCAAAAGGACAAAATACGTTACCTTTTTTGGAGTAAAAAAAAAAACAAACCCCCAAAGGGCGGTTTTTCCCCACAGGGGGAAATTGCTTATGCTTGGGTGAAAAAACAACGAGGTGGGGGGGTTTCAAATTAAATTTTAAATAAGTTTTCGACCCCTTTAAAACCCACAAAGGGGGGGACGCTTGATCAAACCTTTTTTTTCCCTCCCTGGCCCCAATGGAAAAATCGCGGCTATCAAAACCCGTAAACCATTGGAAAATTTGCTTTTCCCTGACATATTTGAAAGCAGTGTTTTCGAGTGCCCCCTGACAAACTTTTTCCCGAAACCCCATCTTTAAAAAGTACCCTTAAAACGCGGATGAAGCCCTTGTTGATTACTCCCGGAGGATTTTTTCCCAAAGCCCCAACCGGGTTCCTCCCGTTGCTTAACCCATCGATGGGGGGGTTTTAAAAGAAAAACCCCCCGGCTTGGTGGGGGACTGGGGCCAGAACAGTGGAATCTTTCCCCCCCAAAGAGAAAAAGAAAAAATTCCCCAAGGGCCCTTCAAATTTAAACGCTATCTTCTCGGTTTATCTAAACATTTATTTAAATTGGGTTTTGGGAGTATTGATCATTTTCTTTGGCTATGTGTTTTTTAACTTTTTGTTTTTTAATTTTTTTTAAAAATGTTTCAAATCGAGTAGAGAAAGAAATTGTTTTTTTTTCTTTACTGAATAAAAAGACAAAAAAGTTTTTTATGAAGAAAAAATAAGAAGGTAAAAGTGCCCTTTTTTAAGTTAAAAGCAGGTCATTTCATTTACTTTGAAACCCAGAAAAAAAAAGCAGGAATTTTTCCCCAGGTGGGTTTGGGTTTTTTAAGGGGAGTTGGGAAAAACCCCGCTCACTGGGGTGAAACACAACGGTTTTTATTTTCAAAAGTGCTTTTTAACTTGGTTTTGGACCCACCACAAACAAACACACACTTACACACCACACACACACACACACACACTCACACAAAACACACACACACACGGGAAATGTCCTTACGGGGCGTACTTTAGGGACCGGAGAAATCCCCAACATTGGCTCTGGCCAAAGGGGGGATTCAGGCCCAAACCACCTTTTTGTTGGGATTTTCCAGTCGGGGCTTTTTAAATTTAACCCTTTCGCGGAGTGTGCCCAAAAAATTTGGCCCCGGTTTTGGAAGCCCCAATCTCAAAGGTTCAGGCTGGCCCAACCTTTATTTGCTACTGCGCATCATCAGTTTTTAAAACGAAATTACCATCCCATGCGATGTTAAATATCTGGCAAAAAAACCCTGCCTGCTACCTTTTTTTCCAAGATTTCCGAGAATGGCTGCGTCGTGGGTTTTCCCCAGGTTTCATCATTTTTAACTGCCCGGCTGACTCCGCCCTGCCTTTTTGAGCTGGGGACGGGGTTGCTCTACCCGGGAGTTGTGAAACCACTTTTTAAAATCTAAGTTTAAAACCCCTTGTCGCGGGAAAACTCTTGACCCTGAAAAATTTGTTTGCTGATTTTACTTGGGACTAAAAAAACCATCCATCTCGCCTTCATAAAATTATAAGGCTTCTCCTTATTTCCTAGAAGCCTTCTCTTCTTTTTGGGGGTATTTGATCGCTTTTTTGATAAAACTTTGGGTTTTAAAGGGGTTTGGCAGGGTTTTTGGGGGGACATGGGCTTGGGAGGTTGGGGGTTGTAACGGAAATTGGGCAACCATTTGGGGTAAATTCATGCGTTTTTCTGGGTTACAAAAGAAAAAAAAGAAATTTTTTCTGAGCCTTTCAAACGTTTAAAAAAGCCCCACGGGATTTTCTCCGACATGAAAAAATTTTGCAAAAAAAAATTTTCCCTGATAAAAAGGGGTTTAAAAGATTATAAATTTTAAAAAAAAAAAAAAAAAAAAAAAAAAAAAAAAAAAAAAAAAAAAAAAAAAAAGGGGGGGGAGGTTTTTTTAAATGTTTTTTAAACCAGTCCCCGTGTTTTTTTAAAGTCTCTTTTTCCTTTTTGGGTTTATACTTTTGCATCCCCCCAAAAAAACAAAAACCAAAAAGTGGGGAAAAAAAAAAAAAAAAAATAAAAATTGGGGGTGTTTTTAGAGTTTTTGACGTCCCCTGTATAAAAGGCGTTTTTTTTTTTTTGTGTGGCTTAGTTGGGCGTTTAAAACTTTTTTTTGAGTGGGGAAAACTTAGAGGTTTCTTTTTTAAATCGGCTAATGCGGCATGAGGGTGAAAATCGAATCAGGGGATTTTTTTTTTTTGCCGTGGGTAAATTATTTTTGGGCGGGGTTTGTGTTTAGTCAGTTTGAGACAGAAAAAGTAGAGTCTTTGTTTAAAAAGGGAAAATTGGTGAATAGGTGGAAAACGCTTTTTCCGGTTGGGACTTTTGTTTTTTTTTTTTTGTGTTTAAAAGGGGGGTCGCGAAAAAAAGTAAAACTAATTTACCATAAACACGAAAATCATGCCCCCGGGAAGTTTTTATGGGCAAAAAGGGAAACTGATACCCTATTGGGAAAAAGAACACTTTTTTGGCCTGTGGGAGGGAAAAGAACAAAGACCATCCAAAACAACCTACTAAAACGGGCCCGACGACGTTTGACAGCTTCCGTTCAAGGGCCTAAAAAAGCCCAAGCGATCCCTCCCTTCAAAAAAAAGGCACGCTTTTTAAACAGAAGCAAATTTGTTGAGCTGCACACCCTTTTATGAGGGGGTAAAAAAAGCATAAAAGGGAAAGGGGGGCAAAAAAAGACAGTAAAAAGGAAAAAAGAGGAAAAAGAAAAAAGAGGGGGACAGTTGTTTTGGGACTTCTGTTTTGTTTCACCGAAATTGCTTGTTTTTTTTTGGTTTAGTTTTCCCTTTCTAAATTGGCAGTGGTTTGGATTTAAGGGGTTTTTTATTTTTTCGAAAAGGGCCCTTGCTACCCTTTTTACCCCCCTGGCTTGTGCCCAAAAAAAAACAGGAGAAGTGTTTTTGTTTCACCCCTGCAATTATTTTTGGGTGGGCAATCACGTATACTCAGGGGTGAATGGGTCCCAAAAAAAAAAAAGAAAGAAAAAAGAAAAAAAAAAAAAGGAAAAAAAAAAAAAATTGATGACTGAGCATGATGACTTACAAATTTAAATTTAAAAGACAAAAAATTTAAATTGCAAATTCCTTTTGGGACCTGTTCGTTTGTAGGTTTGTGTAGGTTATATGTTTGAAAATAGTACAGAGCTGTTTTTTTGGTTTTGATTCCCTTCCCCCTTCTAAAATGTGGGTTTTTGGAATAAAAGGTGCCCTTGGTTTGCGGGGGGAAAATTTTGGGGAAGTTTCACACGGGGAAAAAAAGAAAATTTCCATGTGTTTGGTGGGGAACGGGGTAAAGGGCCCGTCATGAGGGGCCGCCGTCTCCCCTAACTGAAACCCCAAAAACAGGCGCCCGGCCCCGCTGCCCGATTTTTTCAGTTTAAAAGGTTTACTTTTAACTTCCGCCGTAGGAAAGCCACAATAAATCAAGGTTGCTATTTTTATGCGTTCTCTCTCCTTTTTCCCCTCTCCCCTCCTCTCTTTTTTTCCCTTTTTTAATTTTGGGGGGAAAGTCATGTTTAAAGTTTTTAAAACGACATGGACCGACTTTTTTGTGTCCGGGGGGGGAGTCCCAAAGCCACTTTTAAATGGAAAAACAAACAAAACAGGCCCCCTTCAACAAAAAATTTGGAAGGGTTGGAGGGCCCAAATTTGCACCAAATGTGAAAGACGGTTTACACGAAAAGAGGCTGGGAAAAAACATCAAGAGGGAAAAGAGCAGGTTTTAAAGGAGACAAAAAAATAAAGGGCCCAAAAAAAACAAAAAAAATGAAAAAAAAAAAAAAAAAAAGGAGCGGGGAAAAAAGAAAAAAAAAAAAAACAACAAAAAAAGGAAAACGCCAAAATCAACTTTTACCCCAGCCTAAGAGACGAGCCCCCGGAACAAGTTTTTTTTCCCCCCCAACCTGATTTCCCCCATGAAAATGATGATGACCAGTTTTTTCCAAATATACAGGGAAAAATTGGGACGGGGATCGCGCCCATTCCAGAAAAAGGGAAACCCGAAAATCGGAAATAAAACACGAGGGGAAGACAGAGCGCTTGCCCGGGGACGGGGAAAAAAACTGAGAGGCTTTTCGATTCACAGTCGAAAGGTTTTAAAAAAAAATTTAAAGTCATTCATTCTTATTTTACAAAGAGAAGCAGCAATACTGTTTTTTCCAGCTTTCAAACAAAAATTTTCCAAATTTACTAGATTTCCCCCCGCACTCATTCAAAACAAGGGGATTTTCACAGTTTCTGCAGGATCTAGAAATTTCGGATCATTTAAAAATACGCAAAAAGCAAAGCCCGATCCCAAAAGTGGCTGTACACCCAATTGTGGCGACTAGTTTTTTAAATTCCCCCTGGCCGTTTTCCCCCAAAAAAGGCTGCTGTGGGGGTCCAATCCCAATTCAATCAAGCGAAACAAACACATTTTGACACCCCTAAAAGGGGGCGGGGGCTAAACTTATACTGACCCCCAAATTGTTTTTTTCGTTTGTCAAGCACATCTAAAAGGAATGGGTTCCCACCAAACTCCCTGAAAATCAAACGAAGCACACGCCCGCGTTGGCCGGGGTTGCCTTAGAACCTGTTTTTTCTTGGCATCTAAAGGGAAATGAGCAAAATTTGGCTTTTTGAAAAATTTTTTGGGTCATGTTGATGTCTTTCTTTTGGTTTCAAAAACAAATTTTTGGGGGCCCTTTTTCGGGGGGGAAAAAAGCCCCAAAAAAAAAAGACTTTTCAAAGTTCTTTTAAATTAAAAACCCAAAAGCCCTTTTCAAACATTAACAAAGCATTAAAGCATTTCCCTTGTCCAAAATGCGGTAAACTCGGAAAAAGGGAAAGGCCCGTCTAAAAAGGGGCCGAAACACGGGGTCAGGGCGGGAAAAAAGCAAAAAAAAATTTTTTTGGGGGGTTTCCCCGGGTATCACAGCCCCCTTCAAAATACTCGCAAACGGGGGTTTGGGTTTGGTTTCGCTTTTGTATCCTTTTCAGACAAAAATCGACTTTGGGGTTTCCTGGGTAAGACAAATGCCCAAAAGGGAAAACAAAACAAAAAACCCAAATCCAAACACTTTGCCAATGTCCGGGCGTGTGCTCCAATTTTCCCCCTGTAAAAAAAACCCCAAAAGTTTTTGTATCGGGAAGGAAAACCCCCCCAAGGGCCCAAAAATTCCCCCAGAAAGGGGGCCCCTTGGAAACCCCCACCTTTATTTCATGGGGGTTTGCGTCAAACCTCCACGTGGTCCTTTTTGGACACATGGCAAAAACCCTTTAAAGGGTTTAGGGGAAAGGTCTAAAGGACGCAAACACGCCAAAAACCCTTGGTTTTGGGATCAGTGAACATTTGTTTCTTTGCTTGTTTTTCACGCGCTCTCACTCTTTCCCAAATCATAACCACCCCTCTTTTCTCATTCCTCCCTCTTCCCCATGCAAAACTAACAATAGACGAAAAGGTCGGGAGGCAATCAGTCATATCCCATTGCTCTGACGCCGGCACTTGACATTCAACGAGCGGGAAAAAAGGGAGGGGGTGGGGTATTATTATCTTTACGGCACAGTTGTCGGCGCAGGCAACTCACCGAACATCCCCATTCAAAAAGCAACTGCAGCTTTTTTTTTTTTTTTTTTTTTTTTTTCCCACCACTTTTAAAAAGATAGTCGAGGTAGCGACAGCTTGTATGTTTCAGCGTTTCATCGTCTGACGACAAACCACTGTCTACGGACCATCTACTTACAGTAAGCATATAATCCATACATATTATCTACTTGTTTAAACCTCTCATAGGCAAAAATAATGTAAAAGTTAAATAAAATACAAGCATTTTTCTTTATTGTTACACTGCTTTTATATTGATATAACCCACTATATATATGTTTGGGACAATGATAACATTCACTCCTACACACACACACACACACCACACACACCCAAGCAATACACACAAACCCACTCCATTCCGGCAGACGCTCCTCACCGAGAGCCGCTCCATTACCGAGAGCCGCTCCATTACCGAGAGCCGCTCATTGCCGAGAGCCTCGCTCCATTGCCGAGAGCCGCTCCTTACCCGAGAGCCGCTCCATTACCGAGAGCCGCTCCATTGCCGAGAGCCGCTCCTTACCCGAGAGCCGCTCCATGCCGAGAGCCGCTGGAAGCCGCTCCATGCCGAGATCCGCTCCGGGTGTCAAAGCACCCTATAACACTACTATCGATAATGTCGTCTTCGCCTAATTCAGTAGTAGTT
>JAFLJL010017925.1:0-19662 GCA_018398815.1 Conus ventricosus | reverse complement strand
CGCTGCGTGCGTGCGTGCGTGCGTGCGTGCGTGCGTGCGTGCGTGCGTGCGTGCGTGCGTGCGTGCGTGCGTGCGTGCGTGCGTGCGTGCGTGCGTGCGTGCGTGCGTGCGTGCGTGCGTGCGTGCGTGCGTGCGTGCGTGCGTGCGTGCGTGCGTGCGTGCGTGCGTGCGTGCGTGCGTGCGTGCGTGCGTGCGTGCGTGCGTGCGTGCGTGTGTGTGTGTGTGTGTGTGTGTGTGTGTAAGACGATGAGAGTTTGATATTTAAAATTGTAGGCGAACAACATGCCTCATATAAAAGAGATTGGCTATTGTTTACGATAATTGCACTTTCCTTTGTATAAAAAATTTTCGTTGATCAACACCAGTGGATTTCCGTACTATATTCCAAAAAATGTGTCGGGGTGAGAAAGGGGAAAAAAAAGGAAGGGAAAAAAAAGAAAAAGAAAAAAGCAGTTTTGGGATTTCAAATTGGGTAAGACCTGAACTGTTGATATCTGATATCTGATGGAGACTACCAGTTTGAGGGGAGCTTGGTCAGGTGGTCTTTCCATTTGATATCTACGCAGGCAGGCCTGTATGGTATGTTGGTCAGGTGGTCTTTCCATGTGATATCTACGCAGGCAGGCCTGTATGGTATGTTGGTCAGGTGGTCTTTCCATGTGATATCTATGCAGGCAGGCCTGTATGGTATGTTGGTCAGGTGGTCTTTCCATGTGATATCTATGCAGGCAGGCCTGTATGGTATGTTGGTCAGGTGGTCTTTCCATGTGATATCTACGCAGGCAGGCCTGTATGGTATGTTGGTCAGGTGGTCTTTCCATGTGATATCTACGCAGGCAGGCCTGTATGGTATGTTGGTCAGGTGGTCTTTCCATGTGATATCTACGCAGGCAGGCCTGTATGGTATGTTGGTCAGGTGGTCTTTCCATGTGATATCTACGCAGGCAGGCCTGTATGGTATGTTGGTCAGGTGGTCTTTCCATGTGATATCTATGCAGGCAGGCCTGTATGGTATGTTGGTCAGGTGGTCTTTCCATGTGATATCTACGCAGGCAGGCCTGTATGGTATGTTGGTCAGGTGGTCTTTCCATGTGATATCTATGCAGGCAGGCCTGTATGGTATGTTGGTCAGGTGGTCTTTCCATGTGATATCTATGCAGGCAGGCCTGTATGGTATGTTGGTCAGGTGGTCTTTCCATGTGATATCTATGCAGGCAGGCCTGTATGGTATGTTGGTCAGGTGGTCTTTCCATGTGATATCTACGCAGGCAGGCCTGTATGGTATGTTGGTCAGGTGGTCTTTCCATGTGATATCTATGCAGGCAGGCCTGTATGGTATGTTGGTCAGGTGGTCTTTCCATGTGATATCTACGCAGGCAGGCCTGTATGGTATGTTGGTCAGGTGGTCTTTCCATGTGATATCTATGCAGGCAGGCCTGTATGGTATGTTGGTCAGGTGGTCTTTCCATGTGATATCTACGCAGGCAGGCCTGTATGGTATGTTGGTCAGGTGGTCTTTCCATGTGATATCTATGCAGGCAGGCCTGTATGGTATGTTGGTCAGGTGGTCTTTCCATGTGATATCTATGCAGGCAGGCCTGTATGGTATGTTGGTCAGGTGGTCTTTCCATGTGATATCTATGCAGGCAGGCCTGTATGGTATGCATTTATTCCTTCATATTTTCTCCACTTTGTCTTAAACGGGTGGAAAGGCCGATTTTTTGTACATTTATGGAAATCATTGTGTGCTTCTTTCATGCATTCATTTCAGACATATGTGTGTATATGTATGCATGTAATATGTTGGCATGTGTTGGTGTGCGTTCGCGTACGCATGCATCTATTTACGCTTAGCGTTGTGCTTAGTTTTATTGGTATTGTTTCACTGATTTTTTTTTTTTTTTTTTTTTTTTTACATGTGATCGCCTTGTCACTTCTAAGGGAGAATGGTCTGTCTTTGGTGTGCTTGATCACGAGTAGTGGCCAGGTTGCGAACATCACCCACCCCTCCCTCCTACACCGTGTCGCACGTTCCCTGCTCGCCCCCTCCCCTCCCTTGCCCCCACCCTTTACCCCCACTTCCCTCACCCATTGCGAATTTGTGAAAGTAAATGTGATCTTCGTTTATACATTCAGCTATGAGTGTACATGTATGAGTCTAGTCTTGGTGACATGGTTCCCCCCCCCCCCCCCCCCCCCCCCCACAGGTTATTGCCTTGGCATGGCTAGGGAGAATTGCCAGTTTTGTATTTTTTCACGTGTTCTAGCCAAGTTATGTCTCCCCCCCCCCCTCCCCACTTCCGCCCCCCCCCCCCCCCCCCCCCCCCCGGGTTCTCCGTTGTTATTGGGATGGTGGATCTGATAAAGGTAGTCATTCTTTGCTTGATGAGTTCAGTGTGTGTTATGACATGTGCTTTTAAATTGATATAAGAAAGGTGCGTTTTTTGTGTTTTTTTTTTGTTTTTTTTTGAGAGTGCAGCGTTATGCGGTTTCTCTATCAGTTTTTATGTATCACTTGTTTGTGCTTGGAAAATTGAAGTCCATGTCGAATGATGCACGCGCACAAGAATACTGTCTATACACGTTGGCACAATGGGGGGGATGGCGGGATGAAGGTCGGACGATGTGTGTGCGTGTGCGTGTGTGTGTGTGTGTGTGGTGTGTGTGTGTGTGCGTGTGTGTTGTGTGTGTTTGGGGGGGGGGGGGGGGTCTGCTTTTTTCTGTTTTGTTAATAAGTTGTGTGATATTACCCGAAAGGATGTGTTTATTTGTTTTTTGTTTGTTTGTTTCTGTTTGTTTGTTTTCGGTTCAATCTAAAGGAAGGCGACTTCAGGCAGAGACGGGGAGGGGGGGGGGGGAGGGGGATTGGTCTGCCGCCAGGGGGGGGGGGGGGGGGAGAGAGAGGAAGGAAGAAGGAAAAATGTACATGTGTGTGTGTATACTATATGTTGTATGTATGTGTGTATGTATGTTGTATGTATGGTATGTGTGAGTGTTCATGCATGTGTATGTGTATATGTATATGCATGTCTGCTTATATGTATGTATTATCTTTTTGCTAAGGATTTGTTTTACAGAGCGGGGGGAGGGGAGGGGTGGGGTGAGGTTGTATTTCAGGAGTGGCTTCTTTGCCCCTGTCTCATTTCCAGAAATTTGTAACTGACATTAAAAAAAAAAAAAAAAATAAATAAATAAATGTTTTTTTTTTTTTTTTCTTTTTTTTTTTTTTTTTTCAAAATTGTTCACATCCATACAGTTTCTTTTTGACCACAGTTTATGTGTCTCCACCGCCCCCCCCCCCCCCCCCCCCCCTTCCCCACCGAGATTTCAATGCACGTGCACACGTTCGCCTGCACAGCGGACAACGTGTATGTAATTTGTTGTTGTTGTTGTGCCAATTGCTAACTTGTTATTTTGTTGTTGTTGTGTGTATGTATGTGTGTGTGTTTCTCTAGATGTGAGGTTAAAGTTCATTTGATACCCCCCCCCTCCTCCCCCCCCTCCTCCCCCCCCACACTGACAGGTACAAGTGTGGATGTAGTAGTTCTTTTTCAGATGTTAGGTCAGCTCATGGCTTGCATGTCTGATATATTTTGTTATTTACCATGCATAACGCAAGCACATATATTGATGTGTTCATGGTTTTATAAAAACCAAAGTTCATACCAATAAATCTCTCCCTCTCTCTCTCTCTTCTCCCTGTCTCTCTCTCTCTCTCTCTCTCTCTCTCTCTCTCTCTCTCTCTCTCCTCTCTCTCTCTCTCTCTCTCTCTCTCTCTCTCATGCACTTTATTTAAGTTGGGTGGTTGAAAACTTTTGACAGATAAAATTACTAGCTTCCTGCACTAATGGTATTCAGTGTTCCTGGAGATGGGTGTTGCCACGGGCTGCAATTGAATTGTTTTGATTCTTAATTCTTTTGCATTTTTCTTTTGTAATTTATTGCGTTTTTTTGTTGTTGTTGTTGTTGTTGTTTTTCTTCCTGTTTGATTTCTTTTAGACTTTGATATCTAATTTGTATTATGCATACCTGTATGAAAAGGTCAAATATTTTATGTTTGAATTGTTTGGCTTTCATGTATGAGTGTGTACAAAAAACTGGTGGGTGGCACAACTCTAGGTTTAAAAACTATAAAGAAAAGCATGGATAGTTCAATATCAATCATTTCCATAAACTGTCAGGGCCTAAACAATAGACAAAAAGAAGAGATATATTTCATTATCTAAAAAACAAAAGCATTGCATATACTTTCTGCAAGATACTCATTTTGAAGAAAAAATGGAGCAATATATTCTTTCTGAATGGGGGTACCATGGATGGTTTTCAAGCTATGCTTCCAACTCAAGAGGTGTAGCAATACTTTTCAATAACAATTTTGAGTTTAAAATAAAAAAAGTTTTTAAAGGAAAGGTTGGAAACAGTCTTATGTTTTGGTCGAAATTAAACAGAAAGATTTTCTACTGATGAATGTATACGGGCCTAACAGGATGATCCAGAATTCTATAATATCTTGACCCAAAAAGTTAGAGAATTTGGTGTTGATAATGTAATAATAGGTGGAGATTTTAACTTGGTGCTTGATCCAGCGAGAGATTATTACAATTATAAGAATATAAACAACCCCAAGCTAAAGAAATGATTGACAAGATGATAAATAATATAGACTTAAATGACATTTGGAGAGATTTAAACCAAGGCTGTCTTCGGTATACATGGCGAAGAAGTAACCCATTTCAGCAAGCTAGACTCGACTTTTTCCTTATTTCAGATCAGGTGGTTTCTTTTGTAGAAGATGCAGAAATTGAATGTGGATACAGGACAGATCACTCCATGATCTCTCTGAGCTTAAAATTTAGTGAAAAATTTAATAGGAATACTTTTTGGAAATTTAACTCTTCACTATTAAAAGATCAAACTTTTGTAAATGAAGTTAATGAAGAAATTAAAAAAGTTAAAGAAGAATATGCAGTAAGCCCATATGCAAGGGAAGCTATTGATAAACATCCCATTACCTGACTTACATCTCTCAATTCCCGATGATATTTTTCTAGACTTTTTGTTAATGAAGATTAGGTCAAGGACTATATCCTATGCTACTATGAAAAAGAAAAAAAATGAATGAAGAAGAGTTCAAGTTACAACAAGAAATAAAACAGATGGACGGTAAGGAAACAAAAAGCGAAGAAGAAGTGAAAGTAATAGAGTCTAAAAAAGAGCAACTTAAAGCTATACGAGAGAAAAGAATAGAGGGAGTGCTCTTAAGGTCACGAGCCAGATGGATAGCAGAAGGCGAAAAAAGTTACTAACTATTTTTGTAACTTAGAAAAGCGACATTATGTAAGTAAAAGCATGGCTAAGCTAACAGACAAATATGGTAACACTCTGAATGATCAAAAAGACATCTTGAAGGAAGTTCAGTGCTTTTATGAAAACTTATATAAAAAAAGAAGTGTTGATGACTGTATAATTAATGATCTTGCAAAGAATGTTCCACAGTTAGACACGGAGGAGGCAAAGAATTTAGAAGGAGAGATTACTCTGGAAGAAGCAACTTTAGTTTTAAAAAATATGAAAAACAATAAAAGTCCAGGAACAGATGGCTTCACAGTAGAATTTTTCAAGTGTTTTTGGAGCAGGATTGGTATTTTCGTTGTTAGGGCACTGAACGCAGGATTTAAAAAAAGGAGAGCTTTCGTGTGTCCAAAGACAAGGAGTCATAGTTTGTATTCCAAAAGGGGATAAACCACGAAATTTCATAAAGAACTGGAGGCCAATCTCACTGTTAAATGTTATATATAAAATTGGCTCATCTTGCATAGCAAATCGTTTGAAAACCGTTCTTTCGAAGCTAATCAATGAGGATCAAACTGGTTTTCTTCAAAACCGATATATTGGTGACAATTTAAGGCTTATTTACGATACTATAGTATACTTAGACCAACACAGTTTACCTGGACTTTTACTAAATATAGACTTCGAGAAAGCGTTTGACTCAGTTAGCTGGGACTTTATGTTTAAAGTATTGAAAGCATTTGGTTTTCAATCAGGAATTTGTAAATGGGTGGAATCATTTTATTCAAATATTAAATCATGTGTTCTTGCTAATGGTCAAGTCTCTCAATGGTTTGACGTGGGGCGAGGTTGTAGACAGGGTGACCCACTCTCGCCGTATTTATTTATCTTATGTGTAGAAATTCTGGCAATCATGGTACGAGAAAATGAGAACATACAGGGAATTCTTTTAAATAATGTTGAACACAAGCTTTCTCAGTATGCAGATGATACTGAATTTCTTTTAGCGGGCGATAAAAAATCATTTGAAACTTGCATAAATACACTAGATACATTTAGTTCTAAGTCAGGCTTGAGAATGAACTGTGAGAAAACTAGTGCAATTTGGTTGGGTAGTCGTAAAAACTCCCCCGTTCATTACATGGATCACTTAGGAATTGAATGGAATCCACCAAAGTTCAAAATTTTAGGTGTTTGGTTTACTAATGATGTACGAAACTGCGAACATATCAACTATTCAGAGAAATTAGCAGATGTAAAATATTTGTTTAAGATTTGGACTAAAAGACAGATTACACCTTTGGGAAGGGTAGCAGTTTTGAAATCATTAATTTTATCAAAATTAATTTATCTGTGGATTCTTCTACCCAACCCGCCAAATAGTTTCTTTCAGACCCTGCAATGCTATTGTTACAACTTTGTATGGAATAAGAAAAAAGTAAAATTAACAGAAAAACGGCACACAAAAGTGTAAGAAATGGCGGCATCGGAATACCAGAACTAAAAACCTTTGCTAGTTCATTAAAATTGACATGGCTACGGAAATTTAAGACGACAAAACATAAATGGAAAACAATTGCGACAACCAATTTTCCTATCTTAAATGTTCTTGAAAAATTTGGACCTGAAGTCATCACTACCTTTTCAAAATCAAATGTATTCTGGACAGAAGTGTTTGATGCATACAAAGATTTTTTCTATAAAATTAGTAGTAAAAACTCTAGTGAACTACTTGCAGATCCGGTGTTTTATAATCGTAAAATACAGATAGGCAAGAAACATATTGTTGGTAAAACATGGATTAGTAAAGGAATACACAATATTGCAGACTTTCTGCTTCAAAATGGAAATTTTATTCCATATGAAGATTTCAAAGAGAAATATAATGTCCATATAGATTTTATTACCTTTTCTGGGTGTAAGAAAGCAATAACTGAATATATACAAAATACTAAAATAGCAATTCATAACAATAAATGTATGGAAATATCTATTTGTTTTAAAAAACTAACATCTGTATTTAAAGGGTCCAAATCATACTATGATATACTTATTGATGATAACACACGGCCAAAATGCTGTAAAAGATGGGACCAAAAACTGAATGTTGAAAATGACTGGGATACATGCTTCTTATATCTTCACAAGATATCTGATGTAAAAATGAAGTGGTTTCAGCTTAGAGTAGTACACAGGTGTCTTGGGACAAACGTTATTCTTAAAAACATTGGTGTACTAAACAGTGAATTATGTAGTTTTTGTCACACCACAAAGGACAGTATCAGTCATATGTTCTGGCACTGTGGAGTTGTTAAAGATTTTTGGAATGCTTTGATGTATGCTATGAATGAAAAATGTCACAATGTGTCAAATTTACGAATTACAGAACCACTTGTCATTCTTGGTTCCGATAAAGATATAAACATCGATCAGATCTTTTATTTCATTTTGTTATCTGCTAAAGAATACTTGTATCACTGTAAATCAAATGGAAATTTGCCCACTGTACGAGTTTTTACAAATAAGTTAAAATACAGATACAATATTGAAGAGTACATAGCGCGCAAAAACATGGTATATAATGATTTTGTTGCCAAGTGGACTCCTTATAAAGCTTTTTTTTAGTTGAGTTCAGGGAAAAACAAACAAACAAAAATCACTGAATCCATAGGTATTTAAAAAAATAATTAATAAGTTAAAACAAAACTTTGGTGGGTTTTGTTTCAGGCCCAAAGTAGACATCTATAAGCCATTTGGTTCCTCTAATCAAAGTATAGTCCCACCTACATGAAGAAGAGTTTACATATAACTATTTAATTGAATGGTCAATTGAATTGTTTACCATTTGCATAGTATGGTGACTGTCTTTCATGTATGTATGTATGTATGTATGTATGTATGTTTGTATGTATGTATGTATGTATGTGTATATGTATATCTTTTCTTCTATATATGTATTTTTGTGTCCTACAGATGTGTGTCATGAATTGAAGTCTCTGCGCACTGTCCTCTTTTGACGCATCTGTAATTTCTCTAATTATTTGATTAAAATTTGATTTGAAAAAAAAAAAAAAAAAAAAAAAAATTAGATGGTCTACTATAAAATTTTGGCGGAATGTACTTATTTCTTAAATCATTCAACATTGGACAGCTAAACACGAAATGAATCTCATCCTCTATTGCTGAACTACATAGACGACATGTGGCAGCTCCATTCCACCATACTTATATCTTTGGGAGTGCACAGCGTATCAGTATCCAACCTAAACTTGGTTAGCGCAGTTCTTAAAAAGTACACAAGGACAATGAAATGTATGGTTCAATCAAATGATTAACTTTAAACAATCTATACAAGAAATTTCATGTCAAAACCCTCTTAAATGATATAAGAAAGGTGCGTTTTTGTGTTTTTTTTTTTTGTTTTTTTTTGAGAGTGCCGCGTTATGCGGTTTCTCTAATCAGTTTTTTATGTATCACTTCACTTGTTTTGTGCTTGGAAAATTGAAGGTCCATGTCGAATGATGCACGCGCACAAGAATACGTCTATAACACGGTGGCACAATGGGGGGGATGGCGGGATAAGTCCGGACGATGTGTGTGCGTGTGCGTGGTGTGCGTGTGTGTGGTGTGTGTGTGTGTGCGTGTGTGGGTTGTGTGTGTTTGGGGGGGGGGGGGGGGGGGGGTGGGGTCTTCCTGCTTTTTTCTGTTTTGTTAATAAGTTGTGTGATAATTACCCAAAGGATGTGTTTATTTGTATTTTGTTTGTTTGTTTCTGTTTGTTTGTTTTTCGTTCAATCTAAAGGAAGGCGACTTCAGGCAGAGACGGGAGGGGCGGGGGGGAGGATTGGTCAGCCGCCAGGGGGGGGGGGGGGGGGAGAGAGAGGAAGAAGAAGGAAAAATGTACAATGTGGTGTGTGTATACTATATGTATGTATTATGTGGTGTATGTATGTATGTTATGGGGTATGTGGTATGTGTGAGTGTTCATGCATGTGTATGTTATAGTGTATATGCATGACTGCTTATAGGTATGTATTATCTTTTTGCTAAGGATTTGTTTTACATGAGTCGGGGGTAGGGGGAGGGGTGGGTGAGTTGTATTTCAGGAGTTGGCATCTTGCCCCTGTCTTCATTTCAGAAATTGTACCTGACATTAAAAAAAAAAAAAAATAAAAAAATAAATGTTTGTTTTTTTTTTTTTTCTTTTTTTTTTTTTTTTTTTCAAAATTGTTCACATCCGATACAGTTTCTTTTTGACCACTGTTATGTGTCTCCACCGGGCCGAGCGTAACGCGCCCCTCCCCCCTTCCCCACCGTGATTTCAATGCACGTGCACACTTCGCCTCTGCACACGGACAACGTTTAATGTATTTGTTGATGTTGTTGTGCCAATTGCTAACTTGTTATTTTAGTTGTTGTTGTGTGTATGTATGTGAGTGTGTTTCTCTAAGATGTGAGGTTTAAGTTCATTTTGATACCCCCCCCCCCCTCCTCCCCCGACCCTCCTCCCCCCCCACACTGACAGGTACAAGTGTGGATGTAGTAGTTCCTTTTTTTTTCAGATGTTAGGTCAGACCCTTCATGCTTGTATCATGTCTGATATATTGTATTACCATGCATAACGCAAGCACATATATTGATGTGATTCATGGTTTTTATAAAAACCAAAGTTTCATACCAAAAAATCTCTCCCTCTCTCTCTCTCTTCTCCCAGTCTCTCTCTCTCTCTCGTCTCTCTCGTCTCACTCTCTCGCTCTCCTCCTATCCATCTCTCTCTCTCTCTCTCCTCTCTCTCTCTCTCTCTCTCTCATGCACTTTTATTTAAGTTGGGTGGTTGAGAAAACATTTGACAGATATAATTACTAGCTTCCTGCACTAATGGATTCAGTGTTCCTGAGATTTTGGGGTGTTTGCCACGGGCTGCAAATTGAATTGTTTTTGATTCTTAATTCTTTTGCATTTTTCTTTTGTAATTAATTTTTGCGTTTTTTTGTTGTTGTTGTTGTTGTTGTATTTTTCTTCATGTTGATTTCTTTAGACTTTGATATCTATTTTGTATTATGCATACCTGTATGAAAAGGTCCAAATATTTTATGTTTGAATTGTTTGGCCTTTTCATGTATGAGTGTGTACAAAAAATGGTGGGTGGCACAACTCTAGGTTAAAAACTTAAAGAAAAGCATGGAAGTTCAATATCAATCATTTCCATAAACTGTCAGGGCCTTAACCATAGAAAAAAAGAAGAGATATATTTCATTAACTAAAAAACAAAAAAGCATGCAATATACTTCTGCAAGATACTCATTTTGAAGAAAAAATGGGAGCATAATATTCTTTCCTAATGGGGGTTACCATGGATGGTTTTGCAAGCTATGCCTTCCAACTCAAGAGGTGTAGCATACTTTCAATGAACAATTTTGAGTTAAATAAAAAAAGTTTTTAAAGAAGGTTGGAAACAGTCTTATGGTTTTTGGTCGAGATTAAACAGAAAGATTTTCTACTGATGAATGTATACGGGCCCTAACAGGATGATCCAGAATTCTATATATTCTTTACTCCAAAAAGTTAGAGAATTTGGTGTTTGAATAATGTATAATAGTGGAGATTTTTTTAACTTGGTGCTTGATCCAGCGAGAGCTTATTTACAATTATAAAAGTATAAACAACCCCCGAAAGCCTAAAGAAATGATTGACAAGATGCTTAAATAATATAGACTGTTAAATGACATTTGGAGAGATTTAAACCAAGTCTGACTTTCGGTATACATGCGAAGAGTAACCCATTTCAGGCAAGCTAGACTCGACTTTTTCCCTTATTTCAGATCAGGTGGTTTCTTTGTAGAAGATGCAGAAATTGAATGTGAGTACAGGACAGATCACTCCATGATCTCTCTGAGCTTAAAAGTTTTAGTGAAAAATAAATAGGAATACTATTGGAAATTAACCCTTCACTTTATGAAGATCAAACTTTGTAAATGAAAGTTAATGAGCAAATTAAAAAAGTTAAAGAGAATATGCAGTAAGCCCATATGCAAGGAAGCTATTATAACATCCCATTACACTGACTTACAATCTCTCAATTCCCGATGATATTTCTAGAACTTATTGTTAATGAAGAATAGGTCAAGGGACTATATCCTATGCTACTACATGAAAAGAAAAAAATGAAATAAAAGAGTTCAAGTTACAACAAGAAAATAAAACAGATGGACGGTAAGGAAAACAAAAAGCGAAGAAGAAGTGAAAGTAAAAGGGAGTCTAAAAAGAGCAACTTAAAGCTATACGAAGAAAAGAATAGAGGGAGTGCTCTAAGCACGAGCCAGATGGATAGCAGAAGGCGAAAAAGTACTAACTATTTTGTAACTTAGAAAAGCGACATTAGTAAGTAAAAAGCATGGCTAAGCTAAAGACAATATGGTAACACTCTGAATGATCAAAAAGACATCTTGAAGAAGTTCATGTGACTTTTATGAAAACTTATATAAAAAAAAGAAGTGTAGATGAATGTATAATTAATGATCTTGCAAAGAAAGTTCCACCAGTTAACACGGAGGAGGCAAAGAATTTAGAGGAGAGATTACTTCTGGAAGAAGCAACTCTAGTTTTTTAAAAAACATATGAAAAACAATAAAAGTCAGGAACAGATGGCTTTCACAGTAGAATTTTTCAGAGTGTTTTGAGCAGGATTGGTATTTTTCGTTGTTAGGGCACTGAAACGCAGGATTTAAAAAAAAGGAGAGCTTTCGTGTGTCCCAAAACAAGGAGTCATAGTTTGTAATTCCAAAAGGATAAACCACGAAATTTCATAAAGAACTGGAGGCCAATCTCACTGTTAAAATGTTATATCTAAAATTGCATCATCTTGCCAGCAAATCGTTTGAACCGTTCTTTCGAAGCTAATCAAATGAGGATCAAACAGTTTTCTTCAAACCGATATATGTGGGGGACAATTTAAGGCTTATTTATCGATACTATATTATAACATATACAACACAGTTTTACCTGGACTTTTACTAAATTAATAGACTCGAGAAAGCGTTTTTGACTCAGTTAGCTGGACTTTATGTTTAAAGTATTGAAAGCAATTGGTTTTCAATCAGGATTTGTAAATGGGTGGACTCATTTTATTCAAATAAAAAACAGTGTTCTCTTGCTATTTGGTCAAGTCTCACTCAATGGTTTGACGTGGGGCGAGGTTTGTAGAAGCAGGTGACCCACTCTCTCCGTATTTAATTATCATAAGTGTAAAATTCTGGCAATCATGGTACGAGAAAATGAGAACAACAGGGAATACCTTTAAATAATGTTTGAAACACAAGCTTTCTCAGTATGCAGAATGATATCTGAATTTCTTTTAGCGGGCGGTAAAAAATCATGTATGACACTTGCATAAATACACTAGATATCATTTAGTTCTAAGTCAGCTGAGAATGAACTGTGAGAAAAACTAGTGCAAATTGTTGGGTAGTCCCGTAAAAACTCCACCCGTTCATTACATGGATCACTTAGAATTGAATGTAATCCACCCAAAGTTCAAAATTTTAGTGTTTGGTTATCTAATGATGTACCGAAACTGCGAACATATCAACTATTCAGAGAAATTAAGCAGATGAAAAATGATTAGTTTAAGATTTGGACTAAAAGACAGATTACACCTTTGGGAAGGGTAGCATTTTGACATCATTAATTTTATCAAAATAAGTTTATCTGTGGATTCATCTAACCCAACCCCGCAAATAGTTTCTTCAGACCCCTGCAATGTCTATTGTTACAACTTCGTATGGAATAAGAAAAAAATAAAATTAACAGAACAACGGCACACAAAAGTGGAAGAAATGGCGCATCGGAATAACCAGAACTAAAAACCTTTGCTAGTTCCATATTAAAATTGACATGGCTACGGAAATGAAGAACGGACAAAACTAAATGGAAAACAATTGAGACAACCAATTTTCTCCTATCTTAAATGTTCTTGAAAAATTGGACCTGAAGTTGCATCACTACCTTTTTCAAATCAAATGTATTCTGGACAAGAAGTGATTGATGCATACAAAGATTTTTTCTATAAATTAGAAGTAAAAACTCTAGTGAACTACTTGCAGATCCGGTGTTTTATATCGTAAAAGTAAGATAGGCAATAAACATATTGTTGGTAAAACATGGATTAGTAAGAAACACAATATAGCAGACTTTTTCTGCTTCAACATGGAAATTTTATTCCATATGAAAGATTTCAAAGAGTAAATATAATGTCCATATAGATTTTATTACCTTTTCTGGGTGTAAAAAGCAATAACTGAATATATACAAAATACTAAAATAGCATTCATAACTAATAAATGTATGGACATATCATTGTTTAAAAAACTAACATCTGTAATTTAACGGGTCCAAATCATACGATGATATACTTATTGATGATAACTACAACGGCCCCCGAAAAGCTTAAAAGATGGGACCAAAAACTGCAATGTTGAAAATGGACTGGGAAACATGCTTCTTATATCCTTCACAAGATATCTGATGTAAAAATGAAGTGGTTTCAGCTTAGAGTAGTTACTCAGTAGTCTTGGGACAAACTTTATTCTTAAAAAACATTGTGTACTAAACAGTGACTTATGTAGTTTTTTGTCACACGCACAAAGGACAGTATCATCCATATGTTCTGGCACTGTGAGTTGTTAACGATTTTGGAATGCTTTTGATGAATGCTATGAATGAAAATGTCACCAATGTGTCAAATTACGAACTTACAGAACACTTGTCATTCCTTGGTTTCCGATAAAGAAATAAGACCATCGTCAGATCTTTTATTACATTTTGTTATCTGCTAAAGAAAACTTTATCACTGTAAATCAAATGGAATTTGCCCACTGTACGAGTTTTTTAAACAAATATGTTAAAAAGCAGATAACAATATTGAAGAGTAACGTAGCGCGCAAAAACATGGTATATAATGATTTTGTTGCCAAGTGGACTCCTTATAAAGCTTTTTTTAGTTTAGTTTCAGGAAAAACAAACAAATTACAAATCACTGAATCCATAGGTATTTAAAAAAAATAATTAATAAGTTCAACACAAAACTTTGGTGGTTTTGTTTCACAGGCCCAAAGTAGACATCTAAAAGCCATTTGGTTCCTCTAATCAAAGTATAGTCCCCAGCTACATGAAGAAGAGAGTTTACATATAAGCTATTTAATTTGATATGGGTCAATTGAATTGTTCCATTGGCATAGTAATGGTACCTGTTCTTTCATGTATGTATGTATGTAAATGTATGTAATGTAATTTTTTGTATGTATGTATGTATGTATGAGTATATGTATAACTTTTCTTCTATATAGTATTTTTTGTGTCCTACTGATGTGTGTCATGAATTGAAGTCTCTGCGCACTGACCCACTTTTGACGCATCTGTAATTTCTCTAATTATTAGATTAAAATTTGATTTGAAAAAAAAAAAAAAAAAAAAAAAAATTAGATGGTCTACTATAAATTTTTGGCGAATGTACTTATTTCTTAATCATTCAACATTGGACAGCTAAACACGAAATGAATCTCAATCCCTATTGCCTGAACTAACATAGACGACATGTGGCAGCTCCATTTCCACATAACTTTATATCTTTGGGAGTGCACAGCGATATCAGATACTCCAAACCAAAACTTGTATAGCGCAGTTCTTACAAAAGTACACAAGACAATGAAATGTATAGTTCTAATCAATTGATAAACATTAAACAATCTATACAATGAAAATCAGTCACTCGTCGAATATGAGGAGTCCCATTCCTGCCACCGTGACAATCAATGAATGCTTGTTTGAAACAAGCCAAAAAGCTTCTGCACATCCTAACACCTGACTCATCCCACGCATTGAAAAAAACCATAATTACATAAACTTTACGATTCCACTACTGGCCCATGTTTGCTTACCTCTTGATCAAGGTATATACATAGTCTTAAACGCCATAGCAGTATCTGTTATCAATCCATTTGAACTACTTTTAACCATATTTTATACAGTTCGTGTAAGCCTTTAAGTATACAGATACCTTCCCAGTTCTTCCGTAAATAAGATCGTTTGGAGTCCTTTTGATCACATGCAAAGAATTTTTTCATAGCAAATAAATGTACTTTTTCAATGTCTTGATTGTTGTCAACCCCATATCTCAGCTCCATATAGAGCTACTGGTTGAACTTGTATATCAAACAATTTAAAAATAGATTCGGGAATACTATCCAAACTTATACATTAAGGACAAAAAATGCTCACGACAGATCTTTTGGCTCGCTGACCAGATCTTGGCCAGTAAACCTAAAACTAAGCCTATTTGAAAAATATAGTCCGAGACAATTTTATATACATTGACAACAGGCCATCTGTATGCTTCCATTATAACCATGTATCACGTGCCGCAAAATACCCTCCTTTACGAAAAAAATAATGTTAGATTTTTCCATGTTCACTTAAGTTTCCAGTCTCTCCGGCCGCCGAATTATAATTGATTTAGTTGATTTTGTATTAAAACGCGATCGGAGTTTTCAGACAACAGGACAATAATCATCAGCAAAAAGCCTGAAAAAATAATTCTGTTAAATCAAATGTTACACCATGGTTACCATTCGCAATGATTTGTTGAGCCAAATCATTGATAAATAATGAAAACAAGATGGGCTCAACACATCGCCCTGTTTCCCCTTCCCCTAGTACATTTTTATTAAATCGCTACTCTTCTTAGACCACAATTAACTCTAGCTTTAACATCATAATACAAACTTTCTACACAGCGTAAAGTTTTCCTTTTATTTCCGTATTTCCCAGTATTGGCCATAAAAATGTTCTTGAAATCGAGTCAAAAGCTTTTCCAAATCAATAAAAGCTACATATAATTTTTTCGGTGTGTTATAATGCAAAACTGCTTTTTGTATAGCTGCCAATAGAGGTAAACATATGATCAGTCGTTTGAATAATCTTTTTTAAATCCAGCCCTGATGTGTCCACCGGTATATTATTTATTTCACCCCAGTCTGAAAGTCTTTATGTATAACTGAGCTGTAAAGTTTTACATTGATATATTAACATAAGGAAATTCCCCAATAATTTATTAGTGTTGTGACTTTTCACCTTTTTTATATTAAGGCATTATATATAGACTCCACAAACATCCCTTGGATACATTCCTTTTGTCAAACCAGGCATTAAACAATTTCACTAAAAAAGTCAATGGCCATCCCCCCTCAAATTTTAAAGAATTTCCCCTTAACAAGCCATCAGGCCCAGGAGCTTTACGATTTTTCAGCTTTCTAATTTGCGATTAAAATTTATTTCTTTTGTAAAGTTGTCGCCATGTAATCTGTGCATATGTCGTCTGTGATATTTGGATAGCCTGAGGTGGAGCATCCTTTTCTAACACTTGTTTAAATTGTTGACCACTCCACCATAGTAATACTATTTCGAGCTGAGATTTCCTTGTTATGTAATGAACGCAGTGATTTCCAAAAATTCTTGTTGATATTCACAGAGTTCATATTTTCATAAACTGAAAATCATTATACAAGATCTGTTTTCTAAGCATTAGATTTTTAACTCCCTTCTTTGCTTTACAAAAAAGCTGCCCCATCATCTCTGTCAGATGTTCATCCTAAAATTGGTCTTAAAAGTCTCGCACATCTTTCGTTTCTCTTCCTACACTTCTGTATCATACCAGTCATTTTGGTCTGTTGATCTGTTGACACAGATACGCTGTTCCTACAAACGCAACATTTTTCACGAATATCATTGAACAACTCTAACTCATCATTACATTAACATCAATCAACATCCTTGCCGACAAAAGCGTTTCACGAATGTGTTCAGAGTTATCATATCACAAAAATGTTCAGCATAATCGTCGATTCCCACGAATCTTTCCATATATTCCGGGGGGGTTTCAACACCAAATCCCCAATCATACTTAATTCAACATCAGACATATTTCATGCAAAATTCCAATGGCATATGACAGATTACAATTTTGTCAGCAACCAACATACTACAGTGCTTAGTTATGTAGACAAACAAATCACATGAAGACACAAAATAATCAATAACACTGTAACCTGAATCAGAAATGTATGTGAATCGGACCCAGACTTGTCGCCGATTACATACACCAGTTTAACAAAAATATCTTAAAGTGCTACACATGTTTAAAAAAAATATTTCCATAGAATAAAACATTTTGTCCCTCAGAAACATCTGGTATATACTTGCGCTATCGCTCACTCTCAAAACAAGAATTCATCGAATTATCATCATCATCATTACTCTCAGTGAAAACATTAGTTGTTCTGGCATAAAGTCCCAACACATCAGTAACGAAAACTTCTGTTGATATAAAATGATCAATTAAACAATCTTCTAAACTGGCTTATTTCCGTATTCCACATCAAATCGCGCATAGTATGGTGAGTGCTCTGGAGGACATATGCACAAACACAGAGAACCATTTTTAGAAAAAATGAAATAAAAGTCTTGTCAAGAACAAACAACAGAAAATTACCGTTACCGCATAATCGAGTGTGCTTCACATTTGCAACTATGACTAATTTTTAATCAAACAAATTACACCCCCTAACACCTTCCCTTCTGCGAGAATTTTACGGCAGGCTGAACAAACGCCGTAATGTTCATGAACATTGAGTTATTAAAGTCTTCCATAAAAGTTTCGGACCAAACAAATAAAGTCAAATGAAGATATGTACTGCACAAACTCAGAATCTGAAACTTTAGATAACAAACCATTCACATTCCCAATGGAGAAACATATAATTTTTATGTTTGCCATCATCCATAACAAAATTATCCGATTTCAAATCAACTGGTCTTTGACATTTTTTGGCCCGCGACTGTTTTTCCTAAAAAACTCTTCATCACTCATGCAACATGCACACTCTTATCAATGTCCTGTCGTCAACATAACCGCACGAACCCCGCGCGTGGCTGGTGACCTCACTGATGTGTCATGAATTGTTCCATCTTTCCACGTGCACAAAAGCGTTTGCTCTCTGTTGTCGCACCATTGTCACCTGACTGTCTTTTTTGTCTACCTCTTTTAACAACCAAGTCTATGGACTGAACACGTCGGTTACAGGTCCAGGGGCGGCCCACCTCTAGGTCAACTCGATGATTGCCCGGTTTCTTGCTCTGTATAAGGACGAATTTCCATTCCCGTCCTCTTAACAAGTGGTCATAAATCATGTTCGCCGTTTCGTTGGTCCTTGGCCGCCTCAAATAAGGTGAGGAGACAGCTTCTTCCATTGATCGTACTGATTCGCAAGAGAGAATCTTCGCCGATGAAAACCTTGCTTCCTTGAAGATTCCTTTTTCGCCTTCAGAATTTTCACCATTTCTTTGAAAAACGTGCAGCGGCGAGCAACGATTGGGCGAATCAGACTTGCGTTCACGTCGGTGGACTCGATCAAACTGACGTCGGCGCTCAGTTCCAGCTTCTTAAAATCAAGTCTTTCAACAAGCTTTGCACAGCCTCACATGTCTCCGTTGCCTGTCTGGGTACGCCGTGCACAAGTGGATGTTGTTTCTTTTCGAACGATCTTCTAATTCGCTGGTCTTCTTCTCCAAAATTTCGCACACTACTGAAGGTTTTTGTTCGTTTCTTCCAGTTCAATTATTTGACCGCCTGAGAGACGCTAACTTCGCTTTTCAAGTGATTCAAACTTCTTCCTTCAAACCAACAAAGAATTCTCTTGATCTCGGTCAGATGTCGTCCTCTCAATCTGTCGAACTTGTCACTCATGACGACAGCGAGCATGGACAAGGCAGGATCAAAAACCGTGTCACTGTCAATTCTCTGTTGCATGACGACTGAGCACTGTCCCCCCTGGGTCCTCTGGCCTTGGTCCACACTCATCTCCGGCCACCACAATAACCGGTCAAGACATGAATTGCCTTGTGTCCCTCTGGGAGGCTATCCGGGGGTTTTGACTCGACGTCAACCACACTGCATTTAAAAGGTTTGCTGAAAGAAAAACACAGTGAGAGCATCCCCACCAGACACCGTCCGTTTCGCTTGTCACTCGCAATGTCCACATCGCATGGCAATCCTTTCCTTGACACGGCGACAACATGAAATCGATGTAGACCGGCACAAAAGGCCACAACTTGCCGGAAACTCAGAGCCACCTCCGGCATGGTCTTATTAGGTGTACTGAATCCAACTTTTCAGGATTGTACGTAACGCTGTAAGCGCGTGATTTTATCGTAAACAGCACACCCCAAAACACGTCCTTTCTTCGTTTGAATTCGTGAACACCCCCAAGAAGAGAGAGAGAGCGAGAGAGAGAGAGAGAGAGAGAGAGAGAGAGAGAG
>JAFLJL010017924.1:141185-212329 GCA_018398815.1 Conus ventricosus | reverse complement strand
GTCATTAAAAGTTAGTTATATGAATCTGTCTTAATGCTCCTTGAAAGTATGGGGCATGCGCTTTAAACAGCTCAAATCTAGGGTATGAAAAAGCGATTACCATACGCATACTTACAGCTACATACTTTTTGCCGTCTTTAGCATCTTCAGCGCCTATTCTATGTTTTAGTGCTTCTTTATTTTCGATTCCTTGAAACGCAAGATCACCCCTTTCATTCTCGGTTAGCCATAGATCAGAATAGGTTAAAAATATGTCTGCATTATGTAAAGAAAATATTTCTTGCCCCTCAAGTTTTATAGAAATTTTCTTAACGATTGACCGCCCCAGATTCTGTACAACTGTCCTGTTTGGGTCTGTTGTTGAAGCGAGTTCTATTTTGAAAGTAAGACGCGCAGAGCCTGGCACAATCACTTCATCCGCTCCTAGGTCTGGAAATTTAACAGTAAGAATTTGATCTGAATCAATAGTAGATGGATTATTTGGAACAGTAATATTCCGCTTATTTCCCTTCACGCCAAAGGGCTCTTTCAGTCTTCTATGCGGGTCAAGAATCGAGCCATATGCTTGTGACATTTTTTTTATAAAACAAAATAAAAAAGTTAATTATTTAAAACCATGGCAGGCATTGAAGATGAAGATTATGATGTTCCTGATCCTGGAGACGACATGAGTGAAATGACTCCTTTGACACAGCATCGCTCGACGCTCTCAGTGCGGCGTGAATTAACAGAAAGTACGGTCAGAGAATTTTACAAAAGTTTAGGCCTAGAACCTCCAGAATTTATAGCCCCTGATGATTTTGTAAAAGATGATGATGGCCATTTGTATTTTAAAGACGATCGAGGAAAACGTTTTCAGCTTACAGATAAACGAAACCCATTAAAGTTTGTAGGTTTGAGTACAATTAACCAAAGACTTAAGGCGAAAGATCGAAATCGCCTTGGCATTGTTAAACCAAAATTACATGGGGACGCAGTTGCTAAACTTCAAAACACACTACAAGAACTACTAACAGATAACCAAATACAAAACATGGAACTTCAAGATTTAAGTCAAACAGCGGGCGAAGTAATGCAAGCAGAAACAAGTTTTTCAGAAGAAACAGCATTAAAAACTATCTACGAACCACAGCTAACTGAGAGAGAATTATTAGCCCTTGATCGTACTTTAAGAACCTTCAGAGGTGAATTAATAAACAATTTAGCAAAACTGAGTGAACTAGATGAGGATATAAAAAGAGAAAAAGAAAAACTCGTTGAGGCTGATGACGCCAACTTAGGGCCTGGTGTTAAAGAAAGAATAATACAAAGACTAAATAAACTTGAACAAGAAAGATCATTAAGACTAGAAGCGGCGTCTACTAACCGAGAACAATTACGAACTCAAGTGAGCAGAATAAGATAAACTATCCAAAGAATTTTATATGAAGACACGACACTAGCAGAACGAATAAGAACCTGTTTAGAGAGCAAGGATTCACATTAGCGAGCGTTATAACAGCCTTAGGATTTGCAATAAGCACACTGGTGATGGCTATTACAGGCGGCGGTGGTCAAAGCCCAGTGCCTCCACCGCCATCGCCTCCATCGCCACCTGATAAATCATGGGTAAAAAAACAACTTGACCATCTTGCGGGTTTATTAAAAAAAATAGCCAGTAAAGCTATAGACTCTTTACCTGGTATATTAGGGAGTGTCGTTAGCTGGCTTTTGTCTACTGCAAGCAAAGTAGTTGGCTTTATGGCTGAGCACTTATGGGCATTAGTTGCCTTAATAGTTGGGTTACTTTTTAGTAAGATAAAGACCAAGTAATCCTAGGCCAGTTAATCCAAAAACAAGTGCCGCCTTTTCATATTCATGGTCATTATTTTTTTCGTCATCGCGAACAGAGTCCGCATCTTCAACGGCCTTTGGGCTTTGGACCTTGGGGATTGGATGACTTATTCTTGGGGGGTCGGTTTGTTTGTTTATTGTTTGTAATATTACCGGCTCAGAATTTATGTCGTTTTGACCAACCTTCTGTTCATTGCCGCCACAAGGATTTCATTATTGTAGTTTATTATTGTTCCTACCTGGAGTCTGAGGTCAGAAGGTAGCATGTATAAACCAGTGCCAACAGCAAAGTCTACTTTCGATCTTGCGAATTGTAAAGCATTTTGGTACCTTTTAATACTTGAAGGCAAATCAACTGTAGAATTAATGGCGTCCTCTAAATTTGCCAAGTACTGTTTTTGTGCATCAAAGCCAGTAGAAGGATCAGTTATGCTCGATCTTGTCTGTGCTTGTGAACCTAGCAAACACCAAACGTAAGTACGAATAGAGTCGTTTATTCGTTCTATTCCCGCTCTAGTTAGGCCCTTAGAAGTGTCTAAAATAAATGTTGTCCACGCTGTTTTATGCTCTTGCTCTATGGACCCAAGATGAACAGCTGTGCCTGAAGAGAAAGATGTATAAGGAGGATCCCAATCATAGTTATACTTTCTGTGCACGCCCCAAAAATAAAGGGTTCCTAAGCCATGATTGTGGTCCAACTTTTGTCTAAAGTCTGTCTTAACATTAATATTGAATTCGTTACAGATCCTTTCAAAAGCCTTCATGTCTATTCTGTTGCTGAATGGATTAAACGGTTTGTCATTTGGTAATGGTGCTTGCAGTTCAGTCAAAATACGTCTGAAGGTGTAATAAAAATGAAATCTATACACTGACCTCACCAAAGGATCAGGATGATTTAAATGATCAGCATACGATACTCCACACCCAGTTGATGCACAAAACACAGCAAAGTTTAACTGGTTCTGATAAAACTGCATCGGATGACTGAACCACACTTTCGCGATGTAGTCTTTTTTAATAGGGGGGTTAAGATATCTGTTTAATGGCGTACTCACCTTTACTTGAAAGGTGTCAGTCTGGGTCACAGAAATGGCAAGGGCGTCAGTTGTTATATTTTTAAGATTGTAGTGCGGCCCAACAGATATTTTGCATTAGTATATTTGAATGCACTCATTTTTATTTCGTTTAAAAAATGTTTGTAACAATAACAACTCAAGACCGTCCTTCGTTTTAGAACATGCTATTGATAATGAATGCGGAACCCGAAGGGTTGCACTCCATGAAATTTTTTACAAAGTCGTATGGTTTAATATTACTAAATCCAATAATAATAATACGATTCTAAAAGTTGACAAATCAGGGACCAAAGTTAGCCAGTTAACAATACCTGATGGTTATTACGGGTTTTGCTCACTAAAAGAAGCAATGAGTAACTTCGACATTACTCTCAAACTTAACAATGCAAATCTGAAAACAATGTTAACATTCAAGCCTGAAGAAGACGTAGGTTACTATTTTGATAAAGAGCTAGCTAAAATGTTAGGCTTTGCAGCTGACAATCATAGATTTAGAGTTACACCAAACAAAACTACTTATGAGGGGGAAAGTCCGCTCGATCTTGCATTACATTCATTACTCTATGTTCATTTAGATGAACTGAGCACTGATGAAAACTTATATGATGGAAGGCCCTCAACTGTCTTAAGAGCTCTTCCATCAGGGAAAGCTGCATATTGCGATTATGAAATTATACAATTCCCTAATTTACAGTTTAAAAGATTAGTTTTGGGAGGGTCGGATCATTTAATATAAAAATCACAGACAAAACAGGGAAAGTCGTAAAATGTGATAACCTGCACATTGTTTTGAAAATAAAATAATACGTTGTTCTAAAAAATAATGTCGCGTGGACCAGAAGAATCGGGAGTTACATTAGCGCCTGTAAGGTGTATAACCTTAGAATTAAAAGACCTTGCAGACGTTGCGGACTTTGAACAGAATGGTGAGATAGGCGCTTTGTATGGTTTTGAGTACACTAAAGATGGTGATTATAAACGCAAAGAGGTTGGCGACAACAAAAAGTTTCCTAAACTAGAACAACTGCGCAATCTAGAAGCAAATAATGTTGGCCAGTATGAATATAAAATAGTTCGAAAACCTGACCTCAAATGGCACTTAGAACCATATTTAGAATGGGACATAAAATTTGAATTCATAAGCCCATTTACATTTTTTAGCTGTCAAAAAAGTTTCAGAAAAGCATTCAACTCTGGCCCTTTACATGTAAGTCTTATGCCAGAGGACAATAGTTGGAAAGAGATTGAAATAACGCCATATGGAATAAACAGTACATCCTCCACAGAAGAGAAACGGTTTTAAAGGACGCTTCTACAAAATTACAGTTCTTTCCACAAATGAAATTAGGAGACACGTTCACAATGATATTTGAAATTTCTGTCTTAAAAGATGAGGAGAGGAATGGAGCTGTGGGCGTCAGTGACGTCCTTTTAAAAGGAATTCTAATTAGCTGGCAAAACTTAGACGTTGAAAAACTTAAAGTTACATCGTCGTTCTTCACAATGGTGAGGATATTAAGGTCATAACAACAAGCAACAAAATCAATATTAGCTTAAATAGAAAAAATCTTACAGAACTGAATTGGATTAATCTTACGCATTTAGGCCTCATAGGGTTTTATTATACTGAACAAGTTTTGACGGAGAGTATGATAAAAATAATAACTGGATTAGATTAAATTATGTTATGGAGCAAACGACTTTGGCGTCAATGCAGATGTTAAACTTTATGATAAAATCCCCTCATTGTTCATTGATTTGTGGACAGACTGGTTGTGGAAAAACAATATTTGTCCTCGATCTATTACAAACAGTTTATCATTATAATTTTGATTATATAGTAATTTTCTGCCCAACACTTAAATGGAACAAAGCATATCATGATAGAAGGCTTATATGGACGGATGATGACATATTTTTAGTTGATCCTAGCGATAAACTGAGTGAGTGTTTAGAACACTTTTATAGACTGCTTGAAGGAACGCAGACACTATTTTTTATAGATGACTGTTCGGCAGAAAGAGACATAGTTAAAAAGAGAAACACTTTGTCAAAACTAGCTTTCAGTGGAAGACATGCTGGATAAGTGTGTGGATTTTATGTCAGAAATATAACTCCGTTTTAAAAGACTTTAGAGAACAGTTAAAGACTGTAGTTTTATTTCACATGAAAGACAGAAACTCATTTGATGAATGTATGCGTGAAAATGATGTTATTGAAAATGATCAGGAAAAACGCAGGATTAAGCAAAAACTAAAATCTGAAAAGTTTTGTAAATTAGTATTAAAAACAGACAATCCTACACAGTATGTTTGTTTGTAGATAATCGTTATTTTTTTGGTTATTAAAGTCTTACTTGTCAGAGAACGTAGAAAGGCGGGGTTTAGGTTCAACCGCCTGAAACTGCATCAGTGTCTACCTGCCGTGAAGTAAAAGTCTTTCTCCACTCCTTTTGAAGTTCAATTTTTTGCCGTCTATAATCCTCACCATCAGCCATAAGCTTCTGAAATTCTTCGTCTGTAATGTTTTCATCCTGTAATGATTTGCTTATTCTTAATTTTAATGAACAAAGTTTTGCTGCTGCTAGGACAACAATGGCAGTGTGCTTTTGTAATTTAGGAGTTAATTTTTTTTTAAAACAGCACTTACAATCATAGAAATGGCGCCTAAACCTAAACTAAGACTCCCTAATGCTAAAGAGGTTGACGACCCAACCCCAGTGGCTAAAACAGCAATACTAGACCCAGCACTTACGCCAGCTACAGCTGATGAGCCAGTAATTACATAAGAAAGAGTGTTTAAAGCTTTAGCATATTTCTTTCTAGTAACCCTATACTTATCCAAGTCGCTTTCTATTTCCTTTTGAAGTTCAGTTATTTGCTCTAACCTAAACTGTTGAACCTCCATTTTTAATCAAATTAATTTTGTAAAAATGTTCTTATTAATCCTTTTGGTAGCACTTCACCAACAGAGTAAAACGCAATAAAATCAACATACTTAATGAAAATAAAGTCGAGTACTGTCAGTTTGTCTTTGTCAACATTCACAGTAACCTTGTCAGATGATGAGAAAGTGTTTATTAGAGAACAGTAAAATGCCGGTTCTAGAGTCAACCGCCCGAAACTGGTTGAGGGCGGTTGAGCTAGAACCGGCATTTTACTGTTCTCTAATGTAATAGAATGTAATGCAATGCAATGTGTGAGCGAACATGGAGGATGACCCAAGGACGGAACTGTTCACAGCCGCCGTCACTGCTCCTAGACCTGGACAGTGGTACACCATGTAATGTAATGTAATGTAATGTAATGTAATGTAATGTAATGTAATGTAATGTAATGTAACATAATGTAATGCAATGGAATGGAATGGAATGTGTAAATGAGCCTGGAGAACGACCCAAGCTCTATTTAGGTGCGACATGACAGCTGCAGACACTGCTCCCAGACAGGAAAACCACACACCATGTAATGTAATGTAATGTAATGTAATGTATTGTAATGTAATGTAATGTAATGTAATGTAATGTAATGTAGTGTAATGTAATGTAATGTAATGCAGTGCAATGTAGTGTAATATACTGTGAAGTTTGAGTGAACATGGAGAATGACCAAATCACTTTTAAAAGACAACATGACGGTTTTTGACACTGCTTCTAAACCTGGAAAACACATCATGTAACGTAACGTAACGCACGGTAACGTAACGCAATGTAACTTAGTCTAAAGACGACTTGACGGCGGCTGATACTCCATTAAGGCCAGGGAAAACATATCATGTAACGTAACGTAACGTCACATAAGGTTACGAAACGTGACGTGACGTGTGATGATCATGGAGAATGATCCCAGCACTTTCTAAAGGCGACATGACAGTTGCTGACAATGCTCCCAAGTCAGGAAAACACACTGTGTAATGTGATGTGATGTGATGTGATGTAATGATTGATTGAATATAGGAATAGAATGGCCCAAGCAGCGTCTAAAGACGACATGATGGCTGCTGAGACTGCTCCAAGACCAAGAAAGTAACAACCTTGTAATGTAATGTAGTGTAATGTAATGTAATGTAATTTAATGTAATGTAATGTAATGTATCAGTGAACACTGAGAATGACTCAAGCTCTATCTGAAGATGACATGACGGCTGCTGATACTGTTTTCCAATATGGACAACAGACCATTTATTGTACTGTACTGTACTGTACTGTATTGTACCGTACTGTACTGCATTGTATACTGTACTGTACTATGCTGTATTGTACTGCATTGTATTATACGTTACTGTACTGTAGTATGCTGTGCTGTATTGTACTATGCTGTGATGTACTGTACTATGCTGTACTGTGCTGTACTGTACTGTACTGCATTGTATCATACGGTATTGCACTGTGCTGTGCTGTACTGTAATGTGTGAGTGATCACTGATGATGACCAAGCACAGAACTATCTACAGACATCACACGGCTGCCGACACTGCTCCTATACCTGGACAGTAATGTAGTGTAGTGTGATGAGATGTGATGTGATGTGATGTGATGTGATGTGATGTGTTATGATGTGCCATAATGTGATGTTATGTCATATAATGCAATATAATGTGTAAATGAACAGAGTCGTGGAACCAGGAGCACCAATCTCCACACAGGTAGAAAACGGTGACTGTTGATGTTATGCGAAAAAGACACGAAACATAACGCCACCCCCCCCCCCCCCCAAAAAAAAAAAGCAACCAACCAAACAAACAAAAAAGCTTACAAACAAACAAAACAACAACAACAAACAAACACACAATCAAACAAAAACAACGTACTGTAATGACAAGGGTATAAGTCATGCCTGTATTATTTCTTTCATGTAGCACTTCTGACACCGAAGTTGACAGAAGGCAATCCGTCTTGTTAATGAAAGACATCCCCATAAGGATTGGTTTTGCCTGATCTGACATCCATTGATTGTTTCATGGAACGTCTGTCATTGTTGCACCCTCCTTTCTTCCACCCTAGTCTGCTCCTCAGCCTCAGTGTGTTAGAGCGCAAAATCCAATATCACTAAGAGCAACAGCGAACAAATGAAAACAATACATGTCTGAATGTGTAGTGTACTGTGAAACAATGCCGTGCAATGCAGCTTCTAAAGTTTAAACTCTCACTAGAGAGGCAATAAATTACGGAGGCACAGTGATATGATATTCGTTTATTCATTAGCAAACACACACACACACACACACACACACACACACACACACACACACACACACACACACACACACACACACACACACACACACACACACACACACATGCGAGCTTCCACGCACATACACACATACACATACACACACACTCACACACACACACACACACACACACACACACACACACACACACACACACACACACACACACACACACACACACACACACACGCACGCACGCACGCACCACACACACATACACGCGCACACGAGCTTGCACATGTGGATCAAACGATATGTAGGTGCGTTTGATTATTTGCAGAACACAGACTCACAAAGATCATACACAAGACAACACTCAGTAAAAATCATACTGACATCACACATTGTTCAGTAACATGACCAGGGTTCGACCAGTGGTCGTGTGCACTGAACTCTAGTTCACCCAGCAGCAACACCACCGATGAAGAAGACGGACGGAGGTCTGTCGAAAGCTCCAAGTAAGTGCTATTCCTAGCTGAGTGACCTGTTTAAATCCGGCAGTCGTTATGTCTACCCCTCAGCAGTTAAAACTTCCACAACGTCTCGTACGCGATTTCGACCGGACGGTCATCAAGATTTTTCGTGAACTGAAGGAGCGCACCAAGCCTTAGCGAAATTCCGAAACCATTTGCATTTCACGCTACACTGTAAACATGACGGTGTCGTACCGACCAGCTTAAAAGTCATCAGTCAAAGGAAAAGCTGCAAGCAACATCTTATTCCGTACGGAACGGGCCCTGATGAACGAGCGCGTAAAGCAGATCAATCGAGGGTCGAGGGATTAGAACAACATATCCATCTCTGTTCGGACAGGTTGAGTGCAAACGTTCCGACTGAGATACTAGCGGAAGTGAAGGACTGGCTCGTGTCAACACAAAACTTGGAATGGAACAAAGTGCGCATGTGCCAGAGAAGTAAGTTTGAGAAACTAATGGCGAGATCGAAGCGTGACAAGAACAATCACATTCCAATTGTACCTGTGACTGAAGAAGAGACGTGCAGGGTGAAGAAGAGATGAGTTGTGAATCTATCGGAACGTGAACTTTCTGACTCTGAACAGCGAGTGCTGGAAAAGGGACTCAATTTTGCTGTGACCCCGGACAAACTCCCAATCGTGGACTACATCACGAGTATCGAAACCGCCTGCAGACAGATAGGCTCACGTACAGAAGAGGCGTTCCATCTGAGGTCGGAATGTGTCAACATCCTGAAACAAGCACAGCCGCCGAAACCCAACATTCCTGTTGAGGAGAGGCGTGCGTTGCCCGACTCAGGAAAGACGACACGATTTGATACTCCTGGCTGACAAGGGTCGGTCCACGGTCATCATCCCCAAGTCCATGTACTATGACAATGCCAGCCAACTGTTAGATGACAGAAAAACCTACCAGCCTCTCAAGAAAGACCCACCAACACGTATGCCACCAAGCTCAAGGAACTGCTCAAATGTCTCGAGGAGGCGGCGGACTTTCCCTTGACCTTTACAGAAAACTGTACCCATCAACCACTGATGTCCCCAAGTTCTATGGCCTTCCAAAGGTGCATAAGAAAGACGTCCCTCTCTGTCCCATAGTCGCTTCCAGAGGTTCCCTCATGTATGAGACAGCGAGATTTGTGGCAGACATCATGTCTCCCTTTGGTTGGCACAACAGAACACCACATCATCAATAGTGTGGACTTGGTTCAGAAACTGGCAGACTACACCCTTTCTCCTGACAAGTGCCTGGTATCATATGATGTTTCGGCATTGTTCACCAGCGTCCCCGTCGAAGAAAGCATCCATATCTCAAAGCAAGACTCCAGGCTGATGACACTCTGCCCCAGCGTACTACACTTTCCGTGGACAGCATCTGTGAACTCCTGGCTTGCTGTCTCAACACCACTTGCTTCACGTTCCAAGGCAACTTCTAACCAGCAGACCGCAGGAGCGCCATGGGCTCTCCAGTCAGCCCGATTGTAGCCAACCTCTTCATGGAGGACTTCAAGGAGAAGGCCCTGGCCTCTTACCATTCTCCTCCACGCTACTGGGGCCGCTACGTGGACGACACCATGACCATCCTCAAGAGGAGCCGGTGGAAGACTTCACTAACCATTTGAACAGTCAACACCCTGCTATCAAATTAACTCATGCTGTGGAGGAGAACAACTCGATTGCCATGCTAGACACACTCATTACAGGGACAGAGGACAGCCTCTCCTTCAGTGTACCACAAACCTTCCCACACTGACCAGTACCTACAGTTCGAAAGCCACCAGCCACTGGAACACAAATTCGGAGTGATACTCACCCTCACCCATTGGGCCAACACCATCTGCTATATTCAGGATGCCAAAGACCAGGAAATGGAACACCTCAAACTGGTTCTCACCATATCAGGCTATGAGAAGTAGAGAACAGGAAAACCTTCATTCTGGGCCACTTTCGCCCTCAACCAGTTTCGGGCGAAAGTGGCCCAGAATAAAGTTTTCCTGTTCTCTGACAAGTAAGACTTCAATAACCAAAAAATAAACGATTATCTACAAACAAACATACTGTGTAGGGTTATCCGTTTTCATACTAATTTACAAAACTTTTCAGATTTTGAACAAGTAAGACTTTAATAACCAAAAAATAACGATTATCTACAAACAAACATACTAAACAAACATAAAGTAAAAAATCCTGCTTAAATCTAGAAATTATGTATGGCTTGACCGAGACACTGTGCACTGTGCACGCAGGCCTACAGGGCTCGTGGATTGTGGCAGGGCGTATCAGGTTACAGTGGTTCGTGCGGCAGGGAACTGCTGCAAGACCACGCGGCGTCGCACACACCGATGACGAGACGGCTTGCCATTCTAGTCATGTTTACTGCGCATAAGCCTCTTATCGAATCAAGTGCTGAGCTTAAATCACGTGACACTTTGTGTTGTGGCAACCAAACACAACTGCTGCCATTTTACATTCAACTGGTGGGCTGTAAAGACGTGTGCGAGTGTGGCTAGCATTTTTTAGAGAGAACTTGTGTGTGTTAAAAACATGGCGAGTCAGGGAAGTGATGTTTCAATGCCTTCTGCCAGTGCTGGAAGTGACGCTAATATTACTCAAGAAATGGATGAAATGTCGTTATTTTCGCAAGAAAATCTTTCTGATCAACAGACCGATCTTGTGGAAAAATACATTGTTTATCATGAGGCCATGGCAAAGTTTTTGACAAAGAAATTGAGTGCGAGCCTTGTTCTCCTCCCTCAAAGCCAAAAGGAAGCATTTCGTTTTTGTTTCCTCAACAAAAAACGGAACTCTCAGTTGAAGATCTTGACAAATATTTGAAAACACAGCTTTGTGAGCTGCCTTCCGATCCATTTGATGAAACCAAAACCTTTGAAACTGTTCAAGAAATGACCCCCATCTTACACCGGGCTTGTTACTCAGTGAAAGATAGTGAAAAGAAATCTCTTTCTCAGGCTCTTTTTTTTAGGGCATTGGCTTCAGAAAGCAAAGACAATTTGAAACAGTCAAAACAAAAAACTGGGATCCTATCTGAAAGAAGATTTGCTGGTTGAGCCAACTCGTGTAAGAAGACTAATTGAAGTGTCATTTTGTTTCTATTCTTATTCAAAATTTCACAAACTTGCGATTTCTTTCAACGGTTATACAGCAAACGAAAACTCATTCTGAAATACATACAATCCAACCCCAACTTTAAAAGCATTCTGGCATGATACACATGACGTGTTAGAACCTGCATGGCAGGAGTAATTGAGCCACTTCCACAGCGGTAGTTTTACTAGCGCCCAACAAAACTAGGCCAATCGGCAGACTTTGCCGATTGACCTACAAAGCCCACCTCTACCCCGCCTACTGGAGCGTCGGGTTTGTTTAGAGCAGGGTTGTGTGACGTTTTAGCAACAGTGCGCGCGGCTGTAAGACCACTGCAGGCCTACCACTGACGTGACTCTAAATATAGTACTGCAGGCCTACTACTGACGTGACTCTAAATATAGTACCGCTCATGCATGTACGGTCGGTTTTGTTTAGAGTTGACTGCCTTGAATTCCACCAAGCACTCCATGACTTTGTATATATTGCTGTGATTACTGGCTTCACTGCTTCGCTTCAACGTCCTGCTTCAACTTTTTTGGCTGCTTTTTCAAGCGGCCACAGAGTGTACTTTATTCAACTGTCTTGTTTATTAAATCAAGCTTTGATAAATGCACTTGTGCCGCTTTGAATAATCTTCAGTTGACAGAGAGACCGACAGCCGTCTTGAATTTACGGCGCTCAAGCGCCAGCCATAAAACCCTTTCCCATTCTCCATGCAAGCACCTCCCTATCTTGTGTGTGTGTGTGTGTGTGTGTGGTGTGTTGTGTGCGTGCGATCGTGCTGTATATATGCTGTTATTGTTATTGTTGTTGTTGTTGTTTTGCTGTTTTACTGATAATAAATATATTATATTCTGAACATTCGTTTCTTATAAATAATCAAAGGCGCACCACACCTCCCACCCCACCTCCCACCCCGCGCATGCACACACTCAAGTCACCCCAAGTCACTTCTAATTCTTACTCAAGTTGCCCTCAAGTCATCCTTAAGTCATCCACAAGTTCTTACTTAAGTCATCCTTAAGTCATCCTCAAGTCATCCTCAAGTTGTCCTCAAGTCATCCTCAAGTCATCCACAAGTTCTTACTCAAGTCATCCTCAAGTAGTCCTCAAGTCATCCTCAAGTCATCCACAAGTTCTTACTCAAGTTCTTACTCAAGTTACCTCAAGATCATAACTAAGTCATCCTCTAAGTACAACCAAGTTCTTATTCAAGTTATCTTATAATTATCAAAAAAATACAATCTATGTTTTTATCTTAAATAGTAATGTCTAATATAGTACACACACGCTTCAAAAAACGCGTCATCGCTGAGAATATTTTGCTCAGCGTTCTCTGCATAGATCTTAATGAAGTTCTTACATCCTAAGCAACCGCATTGATTACAATTCTGGTCTATGGAAATGTCTTTTATAGACTCCATGTCTTTATTTTATTGACTTTATCATTTTATAATACGCCATGATCTATTTTTATTAAAAAAATTTAAAATTAAGTTCTTAAAATATTATTCCATCTGAAATGGATCAAAATGATCTTTTGTTTTGACGGTTCTGGCGTGCTGTTGCCTTCTGTATTTAGCGGTTCAGATTTTTTTGATTGCTTTTGTTTCTGCTGCCATTGTGTATATATTTTATAACCGTAATAACTGCCCCCCACAGCAGCAAGGGCGCCAAAAATGGCAACAGTTTTAAGTTCAATATTCCATGAAGACTTTGGTGCTGTAGGCCTTGAATCACATGGAGTTTTTGTAGCTGGCATTGAATCAACTTGTTCTGGCGTTGGCGGTGTTATGTTTTCATTATGAGTTATATTCTGTAACATTAATTTTTTTGTCTGTTCCACTCTGCTAATTTTCTTCCTGCTTTAACACGCCCAGGATGAGGATGCTTTCACTGGACTCCACCAATTCAGTGTTTTCTGCTGATTTTCTGGCTTGGTTACTTTCTCCACCTGATTCAGTGTTTTCTGATTCTGCTGATTTTCTGGCTCGGTCATTTTGAAGGGAAATAAAATCTATATGATTAAAAGTTATTAATCCCATGATTAATGGCGATAACAATGTTCCAAATCTATAGATAAATCACATCCTAGAGACTCTAATGACTTTGTTAAAACTGGATCTTGCGTTAAATCATACGTAAGATCTTGTTCAGAATCAATGGGAGCAAATCTACTGACTAGTTTAGTGTACAAACTAAGAACCGTTTGCCCCACACTTTTCACCATTCTAGACCCCAGCTGCGCTTCATACCTGTTATGATACTTTAAAATGTCTTGTGGCGACATCTGTTGAATCTGTTCAATGCTGAATTCAGTTCCGAGGAACTGTTTTGTTTTTCCACATGCTGCCAAAGAATACAGCCTCTCCTTTTTTGGGCATAATAGCTTGGTCATCAACTTGGTCATTCATAAGTTCAGGAAGGTTTAGGCCACCTTGTAGCTGTAGTAGATCATCACTGTTCATGTTTTTTTAATAATTATAATTATTTTATTTTCTAAAAATGAAGCACCGAAAAAACTGTTGCTAACCTTGTATACCATTCTGCTGTTATTGGAGGTCTAAGTGTAGGATAACTCAATGCTTGGTAAAAGCTTGTTAAGAATTAAACCAGCAGATCTTGGCAAACTAGACTTTGAGGATTCAGCAAAGCTGATTGCTATCATTGCAGCTTCGTTTGCCACGAAAGATTTTCTAGTCAAGCAAGGAATAATTCCAGACAGTATAAATATGTAAATAAAAAATACATTTAATAAAAAATGGCTTCACTCGTAATGATGATAGGCGGCGCTGTGGTTAATGCGCTCGCTTTTAGTGGAAGTAATTACGCATTTAGTAAACTGCGAGATGAAGGCGAGAGAAAAAGACATAACAAAGCTGTGGAGCAACTAGCCGCAGCACAAGATCGCTATGAAAAGCAGAGAATTGAGCAGTTAGATTTTATTAAATGATACTCTGAAAAAACAGGGCCATGCAGCTTACACATTTAAAGATGTTGATCAAGCAATAAAACAATATTATCTAGTAACAGGCAAACCAATCGAGACATTGCCCCCACCAAAATTTAGCGACTTTTATCAACCATCAGAAAAACAAAAGATGCAAGAAATTGGGTTTATTGTCTTTGGTATGACCGTTGTGTATTTTGTTGCGCATAATATTGGCTGAATAAAAAATGAACAAAATCTATTATTCGCCCAAAGGATATTGGAAGGGCATCACAGCAATTAAAAAGCTAAGCCAAGCAGCTGGAGTCAGTGAACAAACAGCAAAAAAAAGGTTTATCAAAAAAGCTTTTTGCAAATTTTTTACCAGCGCCTAACAAACAAGACCACACTTTGTCATAAAACCCAAACCACCCATCAATGGATCTTCTATATTTACCCCCTGATACGATAACGAAAAAGAAAAATACCACTCCATCATTTGACGTAGTTTCAAGATACAAAGAGGGGAACCCTTTAACCCAAAAGAGTGCTTCTGCGTTCTGTTGCTTACAACTAATAACCAAGGGGTCCCTTAACATCCCGCGTTTTAAAGTCGATAAAGGAAAAGAATTTAAAGGCAAGTGAATAAATTTTATTGTTAAAACAAGATTACCTTTAAAAAAGGGGCTTTCCCCGGGAGTTCAAAAATCACAGGTTTTAGTGAAAACTTTAACAAACTTTTAGCTGAAAGACTTTTTTCAACCAGTACACAGGAGTTTTTGACAATTCCGCAACACAGAATGGGTTAAAACTGCCCCTTTTTTGCGCGCAAGAAAATAAAGAATTTAAAGGCAAAACCCAGTACAAGCAAAAAAAAAAAACAAAAAATGTTGCTGAAACCCAGACACCCACAAACTATTACCGTTTTTTTTAAAATAAGGGCATTTTTTTACCGGGGAAGCAAAGGGGGAACTCGCACAGGCAACCGATCCTTGGAGTGTTGACCCTTTGAAATAAAAAGTTTGTAAAGAGAACCCCCGGTATTATTTCGAAAACGACACAACAAAACAACCACCCTCAAAGACTTTTGTGAAGGAAGAACTGCAAAAATTCCCGCCAGACCAGTTCCGTTTTAATTTAAATTTTACGTAAAAAATTTTTTTGGTTTTAAAAAATGAAGGCCAAAAGGGAAAGCCCCCCGAACAAAACAAATGGAAAAGGGAAAGACCTTGAAAAATAAGGGGAATCTTTCTCTGAAATAAAATTAAGGAAACATTTTCGGGTTAATAAAAGAAAGCTAATCATCCAGATCACCACAACTCAAACCCCCAAATTGGGAAAAGAAACTTTAAAAAATAAAAAAAATTCGAACGCATCAAGCAAACAGAGAAAAGATTTAAATAATTGGATAAACATGACGATCTTTTAAAAAAAAGTTATGAAAAATAAAACCCCCCTGTTTATGCGGGCCTCCATGCCCGATTGCATATACCTCGGGGTTAACAAATACCGTTTTTTGTTTTTTCATCTAACGACTTCTTTGTTACAACTGTTGGTTGATTCAGTAGATTTGATCGCAGTTTTACGTTGTCATATGAAAAGTCTTATTGCCAAACAAGCTTCTTTTAGTTGTCATTGAATGTTTGACGCACAACGCTGCGAGATATTCCCCCTTTCTTTCTTAAGATTTCTCCTGGGTCGAAAAACGTACATTTTGACCTTAAACCAAAAAACTCCTTTATCACCTTCCAATAAATTTACCTTCACTTTCCAAAACCTTCTTATTAGTAATTGAATGCAAGGCGAACTCTTTAGGATAATCGGAACGTGTCATAACAAACCCGCATGACTTTAGCCACTTCTAATTCCATGTCTTTATAGAAGTCTTCAGTAGGATATCTAAACAAAAACTGTCTGTATCTGTGTAAAGTACTCTGGACTCAGGAACGAGGGCTTAAGTAGTCATCAAGAAACTCTTAACAATCAAAAGCTTTGATAATTCTAAACAGTAAACCCAATAAATACAGGTTTGTCTATTTGACTTTCTTTTTTTTACATCATTATGCCAAAAACTGATCATGAAATCTTCTAAAGTTCCTGAAATTAGGTTTTGAAGTTCAGCTTAATTGCTTCGTTCTCTTTGTGACTAATCTGACATCTTTACGCTTGTGCGGATTCTCATATCTTTTCCAAAACAGCTGTTGTTCATCACTTGAAAAAGTCTTTTCTGAAGCATCTGTGGATTTTAAAGTTCTAAGATCAGTGTTCCTTCATGATGTAATGGTTTCATGAACTGTTCTTGAGCAAAAGCAATTATGCGATGAACTGCTGTCAACTTCAACCCATGTCTTAAATAAAATTGCAGAAGTGCCAGTAATGACAGACATAATTTTTTTTGTGCCTCGAAGATTAGGCACCATTTAGGGGGTTCTCTTTGGATCCATCTTTAACTTTCTGCTGCTAATGGATAGTCTATTATGCAGGTCATGGAGTTTCATGAGGATTTCTAAAGTCAACTTCTAGAATGAAAAACCAAGCTGTTGATCTGGCGTCAACTGCCCAACCACTTTAATGCCTTTTGAATATTTTTTTTTCGGATTGTCTCTGTGTACATCTTGAATTGCGTAATGGAAGTGAATGCGCCATAGCCCATCCATACAGATTGTTTTGGCATCTAATACATGAGAATACGTTAGACCTTTTACTGGATCATAATCATCTAGGTATTTGTTGTTGCTTTAACATAATGGTGCACGTCCATACTATTCCTCCACGTATCCGTTTTCAATCATCTGATCATTGGGTAAATCTGAAAATAAATCAGATCTGTACTCCAGTAAACTTTAAGACAAGCATCCCAGCTCATCCCGGTGCAGACATGTAATGCGCAGGATCCAGGCTAAATGTTTCAATGCAGGTCTTTCTGTGTGGGGATTTGCAAAATTTCCGCCCAACAAACATACATCAGCCCTCAATAGGATCATGAATAGTCGTACCCATTGTTTTACACTCTAAACTTCTGCCAACGCAACTTGAGCATGCAGGAAATCAGAATCACTGATGTCCTTTCCTCTAAGACTAGAAAAGAACGCGCCTTTAGGCGAAGTTAAATCTTCATCAAACTTGTCCCAACTGTTGCATGTAAACACATAAGGTAAACGCCTTTCTAACAAGAGTTGAGCAAAAAGTAATCTTCTGTTATTGGGCAGGACTTTAAGTACATAGCCGTGACTCTAATGATCCCATCATGTGCTGCATAGAGTCATAAAAACGACATGTTATTTTTAGATTAAAGCACATGTAACTTTCTGCTTCTGTGCATTGCATGAACACCTGAAGGCATCGTCCACTGCTTCATTATAAGATGAGAGTCGTAAACCTCGCGCAATTATGAAAGAAGATGGCAGCTTTCCATGTCTTAGGATCAAACTTTAGTTGAAGATGCATTACTGTGCCTGCTCCTCTGAAACTTTCCCGCTAATGTTATCATGGTCTCTTACTAGTTGATTCTCGGCGTCTGATGAAGACCAAAAACCACAAATCCAACCAGTGAGTGGCTGCGCCATACTGTATCTTGGTCTTCATGCGTCATCATGATTTTCAGATAATTCAGAATATTAGAACAGTCATTGCGCACTTGCTGCATGCGTATCTAAAAGTATTCTGCAGCATTAGACCCTCTTATATAATTTTGGTGTCTGAATGGACGCCATCCGCCTAACAATAATGAAGGCAAAATGAACAAATCTGATGATTACTCATTAAGACTGATTGTTTCGAGTTTTGTGGCGCTGGCCTTCATAAGGAACCATAGTGAATGCAAAGTCTGCGTAAACAACATATGAGAATGTTGCAGCCGTTTCAGTTCGTTAAACTAACTTTAGATCCGTTGGGGGCGTACTTATTTCTGTATACAGTTCTACAGAACTTTTACAATGTTTCATATGTTCGCCTCGCGGCTGAAACAGGATGGCATTCTTGTTAAAACATTTTCTACAGAATTCTGTTTGCCCTGAGCTTTTGAAGTATGCTGCCATTAGTCCTACTCATTTTCGTATCAATGTTAATGCGGTAGCCCTGTCGCGAAGACATTAGAGTAAGTCAACAAGAATTTTTGTCTGTTCCGCCTATGGTGGGCTGTTCTTGGACACTTTAATTGCACCAAATTTGTTTCCTCATCCCATGTGGTATACATTAATCAGTTCTTGGTTTGTTTGTTCTTCAAAAACTGATCAAATTTGGTCTACAACACACGAAGATATTCCAATAAAGTTTAGATCTTGTGTATTGCCCGAAAGTTAGTCCACTCTCATCTTGCGTGTTCCGGACATGATTGCCAGCCTTGCAAGAACACACCACATAAACCTTGTCGTCTGAATTCATTATGTTTAAAACTGCTCGACTTGAAACCAACTCTCGAGGTAGCGGAATGTAAGCCTTGCCTACAATCGGTGCATACTTAGCCTGTTTTAATCTAATCTCTAAGAAGACTGTCGCCCTCTGATACCAAACAAGCCTCTCATTTTAGCTTCCTTCAGCGCAGCGTCAAAACTGTGCAAGCAGTTCGTCTGCCCAACCGAGTGATAAAGTCATATGAGAAAGGAATAGTCTGCGTTTAGTTGATACCCAGACTTCTAGATTTTCGTCAGTTATTGTTAATAGTTCGATTAAAACAGCTAACATTACTTTAACTGGCGGTCCTATTGTTTTAGTATTACTGGAACTTGAGAAATTGCATGTACAACGCTTGCCCGCACGTTTTATGGATTAATAACTTCTAAATCACTATCATTCAGTGCTCTTGACAAACGCTCTTTCCCTCGAGCATTCCTTCAAACAATTCATCTGGTCCTTCATATATCTTACCATGCTGTCTTTTCTCTTCTAAGCCAACATATTTATTTTAAATAAAAAAAATACAACGGCTTAATCAGAATCATATCAACGGTCTTTTTTTGTGCTTGGGACTCATAAACTAAAGTATAAACAACCCTTCGATGTTGTTACTGTGGGCCTGTTTAGAACAGAGTTATGTCTCGTTTACTTTTTTTAGCAATTCCTTTTTATCTGCTCGCGTTCTGGCTTTTGAGACAAACTTGTCCTGCCTTTCTTTGAAGATCAAACTTGGCGGGGGGAGGGGCATCAAATCGGCCTGTAAACGATTAAATCTTCCAATCCCGTGATGTCTTTGAGTCAACAATCGCTTTATTTATTGTCAGTTTTATACGAACTAAGTTTTAGCCGTTTGATTATTTAACCATAGCTGTGTGCTTTTTGGAGTTTAGTTTTTAATTTTTGCCAGCCGCACTTACAGCTAATGAACACAGACCGAGAGCTAAAGACAAACCTCTCTAGAGGAAAAGCTGCGGGTGCGCCCCTATGTGCCCGTTGCTAAGAGGCTACACTTGTTCCTGCCGATGCAGCACTTATAGTTGATGCACCAGTATTAACATATGTAAAGCAATTTACAGGCAGCAGAATACCTTCGTTTGTTTTTGCTGTATTTTGAAAGGTCTTGCTCTAGAACTTGCTGCATTTGCGTAATGTTTGTTAATCTAAAGGTTTTTATGTTAGGGGTTTCTACATCTCTTCTTTTGGCGGCGCTGTAGGCACATTGGATAAACCTGACACATACATGCTTATTTTATAAAAAATAAAAATAATTTAGTATTGTATATCTTTTAATCTGTATCTTGAATATTCAGCTTGCGCATCCTATATTAAAAACAAATGTAACATTAAGCGTTTTATCGCTTCTTCTTCTTTAATCAATTTGAAATGTTTATTTACGTCTCAACAGTTTCTCCTCCCGCTCCATGCAAACCCTTGGGGATTACCTCTGTTGACTCTTAGGTCAATCCAATAAGCCGTATTTTCGTTGTTAAAATAATCATCGAGTCCTAACAATTGTGGAAGTGCAGATCTTTAGACACAAGGTCTACTGTTGGATATCTACACCTCGCCCGCCTCCAAACAGTTTTCTTATTCGTCCAAAATGCTGATAAGGTTAAGCCCGCTAGCGTAGATTTGGTTAGGACAACCCTCAATCGAACATTGTACTTTCGTTATTTTAGGATTAAAAAACTTCACTTGCCTCTTTTGACGGTTCTTCATACTGTCGTGCACAGCACTAAAATACCTTTAAGCTATCTTGCTGCGTCACACACTAAAACTAAAATTCCATATAGCGTCTGCCCTGCTTCTGGGATATGTTGTATGATGAATCACTCTTTCGTAATATATTGCTAATTTTGACTGATATTGTTGCTCATCAGCCTTGCTAAATTAGTTGCTAACAACGCAAACTCTAACGAGCTGTCAGAAATGCCTTGTACTTTGCTTCGGTGTCTGATGATCTGATTACACGTTTGTATTTCTGAAAAGTTAGTTCATAGACAATCTGTCTTTTAATGCTCCTGAAAGTATGGGGCCATGCGCTTTTAACAACTCAAAATCTAAAGAATGGAAAAACGAAATTCCATACGCAAAATTTACAGACTACAGCCTTTTTGCTGCTTTTTAGCATCTGCGGCGACTAGCGGCGCCTATTCAAGTTTTAGTGCTTCATCATATTCGATTCCTTGAAACGCAGATCATCCCTATCATTCCGTTAGCCATAATCCAGAATAGGTTAAAAAGATGTCGGCATTGGTGTAAGAAAAATATTTCTTGCCCCTCAAGTTTATAGAAATTTCTTAAACGATTGCCCGCGGCGCCAAATTCTGGACAACTGACCTGTTGGGTCTGTTTCTGATTCGAGTACTATTTGAAAGTAGACGCGCAGAGCCTGGCCAAACACTTCATCTGCTCCTAGGTCCGGAAAATGACCAGTAAGAATTTGATCCGCATCAATAGTAGAGTGGTTAATTGAACAGTAAATATATTCCGTTTATTACCCTTCACGCCAAAGGGGCCTCTTTCAGCCTTCTATGCGGGTCAAGAATCGAGCCATATGCTTGTGACATTTTTTATAAAACAAAATAAAAAAGTTAATTATTAAAAAACATGGCAGCATTGAAGATGAAGATTATGATGATTTTGATCCTGGAGACGACATGAGTGAAATGACTCCTTTGGTACAACATCGCTCGGGCTCTCTTTGCGGCGTGAATTAACAGAAAGTAAGGTCAGATCATTATACCAAAGTTTAGGCCAAGAACCTCCCGAATTTATAGACCCTAATGATTTTGAAGTAAAAGATGACCATTGTTTGTGAGGAGCGACCAAGGACAACTTGTTCAGCTTACATCTAAACCAGACTCATCAAAGTTTTTAAAAAAGAGTACAATTAGACAAAGGCTCAGTGTGAGCGATCAAAATCGCCTTGGCATTACTAAACCAAAATTAGATAGGGATGCAGTTGCTAAACTTCAAAACACACTGCAGGAACTCCCAACAGATAACCAAATGCAAAACATGGAACTTAAAGAATTAAATCAATCGGCAGACGAATTAATAAATGCAATGAGCAGAAACCAGTTTTTCAGAAGAAACAGCATTAAAGACTATACACGACTCCCGCTACCCATGCGAGAAATAGCGGCCCTTGATCATGCTTTGAGAACCATAGAGGCGAATTAACAAACAATTTAGCAAAACTGGGTGAAATAGATGAGCATATAAAAAGAGAAAAAGAAAAACTCGTTGAGGCTGATGACGCCAACTTAGGGTCTGATATTAAAGAAAGAATAACCCAAAGACTAAAAGATCTTGAACAAGAAAGATCAGCAAGACTAGAAGCGTTGTCTACTAACCGAGAACAATACGAACTCAAGTGAGCAGAATAAGAGAAACTATCCAAAGAATTTTATATGAAGACACAACGCTAGCAGAAAGAATAAGAACACTGTTTAGAGAGCAAGGAGTCACATTAGCAAGCGTTATAACGGCCTTAGGATTTGCAATAAGTACACTGGTGTTGGCTATTACAGGCGGCAGCGGCCAAAGCCCAGTGCCCTACATAACACCGCCATCCACCTCCACAACCCCCCTTATATAAACTTCATTGGTAAAAAAACAGCTTGATCATCTAGGCGAGTTTATTAAAAAAAATTATACTGTATAGCTATAGACTCTTTACCTGTATATTGAGTAATTGTTAGCTGGCTTTTGTCTACTCAGCAAAGCAAAATAATTGGCTTTATGGGCCGAGCATTCTTATGGGCATAAGTTTACTCATAATAGTTGGGTTAAATATTTAGTAAAATAAGACCGAGTAATCTAGGCCATTAATCCAAGAACATCGCTGTCTTTTCAATATTCATGGTCATCGCGAACAGAGTCCGCGAGCTTTGCTGATTCCTTCAATGGCCTTTGCTTTGGGCCGCGGGGATTGGAATGACTTATTCTTGGGGGGCATCTTGTTTTGTTACTGCTTGGCATATACACTGGCTCAGAATTTTATTCCGTTTTGCCCAACCATCTGTTCATTTTCCTGCAAACAAGAAATATTCATTGTTGTGTCATGTATTGTTTCCTACCTGAGTCTAAGGTCCAGAGTAGCATGTCTAAACCCCAGTGCCAACAGCAAAGTCTACTGTTGATCTTGCGTATGTAAAACGATCTTAGGTACCTTTTTATACTTGAAACAGGAAAATTCAACAACTGTAGAATTTAATATCATCCTCTAAATTTTGCATAAGTATTGATTTTGTGCAAGTCAAAGCCAGAAAAGGTGATCAGTTATCTCGATCTTGCCTGTCATGTGAACCTGGCAAACACCAAACGTAATAACGAATAGAGTCATTTATTCGTTCTATTCCTGCTTTGGTTTAGGCCTTTTAGAAGTGTCTAAGAAAATTGTTGGTCCATTCTGTAATATGCTCCTTGCTCATACCCGCGGTAGAACCGCTGTGCCTGTAGAGAAAGATGTTAGGAGGATTCCAATCAACCTTATACATACTGTGCACGCCCAGGCCCAATACTAATGGGAGCCTAAGCCATGCATAAGGTCCAACTTTTTGTCTAAAGGCTGACTTATGTTAATATTGAATTCGTAACAGAATCGTTCAAAAGCCTTCATGTCTATTCTGTTGCTGACGGGATTAAACGTTTGTCATTTGCATGGCTGCTGCAGTTCAGCAGTCCAAAATACGTCTGAATGTAGTAATAGAAAAAATGAAATCTATACAACTGACTAACCAAGGATTAGGATGATTTAAGTGATCAGCATACGACACTCCACACCCAGTTTGATGCACAAATACACAGCAAGTATAACTGGTTCTGATAAAACTGCATCGGATGACTAAACCACACTTTTCGATGTAGTCTTTTTTAACAGGAGGGTTTAATATATCTGCTTAATGGAGTACTATACCTTTTAATGAGAAGGTGTCATCTGGTTCACAGCAATGTCGAGGGTCAGTTGTTATATTTTTAAGATTGAAGTGCGCCCAACAGAATATTTTGCATCAGTATATTGAATGCCACTCATTATTTTATTTGTTTTAAAAAATTATTGTAACAAAAACAACTCAAGCCCGCCCTTCGTTTTTAGAACATGCTATTAATAACGAATGCGGAACCATAACGGTCGCGCTCCATGAAATTTCCTACAAAGTCGAATGGTTTAATATAAGCAAAGCCAAGGTAGAATAATAAGATTAAAAAAAGTTAATAAGAGAGCCCAAATTAAGTTAGCCATTAACCATACCTGATGGTTTATTACGGGTTTTGCTCGCTAAAAGAAGCAAATGATAAACTTCGACAATGGCTCTCAAACTTAACAATGGCTACTCTGAAACAATGTTTGACCGTCAAACCTGAAGAAGAAGAAGTAGGGTACTATTTTGATAAAGAGCTAGCTAAAATGTTAGGCTTTACAACTGCCAATCGGGCCGTTCATCAGTTTTAGAGTTACGTTACGTCAACAAACTACTTATGAGGAGAAAATCCGCTCATCTTGCATTAACCATTCAGTACTCTATTTCATTTGGATGAGCTGACACTGATGAAAACTTTATATGATGGGAATAGCCCCTCAACTGTATTCAAGAGCTTCTTCCCGTCAGGGAAAGCTGCATATTGGCGATTTATGAAATTATAACAATTCCCTCTAATTTACAGTTTAAAAGATAAGTTTGGTGGGAGGTCGTTCATTTAATATAAAAATCAAAGACACAGCGGAGAAAGTTGTGAAATGTTATAAAACCTGCACATTGTATTGGAAATAAAATAATCCGTTACTAAAAATAATGTCGCGTGGGCCAGAATAACAGGAGTTACATTAGCGGCCTGTAAGTTTATAACATTAGAATTAAGACCTTGAAGATGTTGCGGACTTTTGAACAGAACGGTGAGATAGGCGCTATTGTATTGTTGAGTACACTTAAAAGATGGTGATATAAACGCAAAGAGGGGTTGCTACAGCAAAAGGTTTCCCTAAAACTAGAACAACTGCGCAATCTAGAGGCAAATACGTTGGCCAGTATGAATATAAAATCAGTTCGAAAACCTGACCCTCAAATGGCACTTAGAACCATCTTTAGAATGGAAATAAAATTTGAATTCATAAGCCCATTTACATATTTTTAGCCGTCAAAAAAGTTTCAGAAAAGCATTCAACTCTGGCCCTTTACACGTAATCTTATGCCGGACGACAATATCGAAAGAAATTGGAAAAAACGCCGTATGGGAAAAAACAGTACAATCCTCCACAGAAAAAAAACAGTTGTAAAAAAAAAAGCTTCTACAAAATTACAGTTCTATCCAAGCAAAAAATTAGGAGACACGTTCACAAAGAAATTTGAAAATTTCTGTCTTTAAGATGTGGGAGAGGGATGGGGATGAGACGTTAGTTATGACCTTATAAAAGGAATTAAATATCACAGATAGCAAAACCTAGACGTTAAACGCCTTAACGTTACCATCGTCGTACTTCACAATGGTGAGATATTTAATCATAACAACAATCAACAAAATCCAAAGATGACTTGAACATAAATAGAAACAATCTACAGAACGGAATTGGAATTAATCTTACACATTTAGGCCTCATCGGGGTTTTATTATACTGAACAAGTTTTAACGAGAGTATTATAAAAATAATAACAGATTTGATTAAATTCTGTTATAAAACTATTGAGCAGTCAAACTTTATGATAACATCCCCTCATAGTTCAATGATTTGTGGGCAGACTGTTGTGGAAAAACAATATTTGTCCTAGACTTAGTACAAACAGTTTATCGCTATAATTTAGATCATATTTGATGAATTTTCTGTCCAACACTTAAAAGAAACAAAGCATATCATGAAGAAGGTTAACATGGACAGACAATGACTGTATATTTTAGTAAATCTAGCACTAAACTGAGTGAGTGTTTAGAATACTTTTATAAAGAGTTTGAAGGAACGCCAACACTCTTTATTATAGATGACTGTTCGGCAGAAAAAGATATAGTTCAAAAAGAGAAACACTTGGTCAAAAGCTGGCTTTCATCGAAGACAAAGATGGGAATAAGTGGAGTGGATTTTTATGCAGAAATATAACTCGGTTTTAAAACCTTTAGAGAACAGTTAAAGACTGTAGTGTTTAATTTCACATAGAAAGACAGAGACTCATTGATGAATGTGTGCGTAAAATGATGTTATTGAAAACGTTCAGAAAAACATAGGATTACACCAAAACTAAAATCTGAAAAGTTTTGTAAATGAGTATTTAAAAACGGATAACCCTACCAGTAAGCTGTTGTAGATCATCGTTATTTAGTTGGTTATTGAAGTACTTACCCTTGTCAGAGAACATGAAAAGGCGGCTTTTAGCCACTTTTCGCCCAAAACATAGGAGGAGGAGCATGTGATTTTAGAAATTGGTAAAATGCTGTTCACTACATCACATGAAAATAAATCAGAAAAGCAGCAGCATACAATAATAGCACAAAGAGATGTAATTGTGCACAACAGGAAAAGTGGATGATTCTAGCAAACCTTGTATGGCTCACAACATTGAACACAAAGTTGAAATCTAGACAGTAGCAGGCACAAAAGGAAATTTTTACAACTATATAAAATAGCAAACCCCTGATAGGAACCCTCATACTCAATAAAGAAAGAAAGACTTACAACCCGAACAGGGCCCCCCTTGCACAACACGTGCAACACAACCCCCACCCCTCATACTCAATAAAGTTGAAAAGACTAACAACCCAGACAGGCCCCCCCCCTTGCAACAACACGTGCAACCCACCCACAGGACTACAGTTCCAATTCAAAAATCACATATATACATCGAGGTCAGAGAACAGGAAAACCTTCATTCTGGGCCACTTTCGCCCTCAACCATTTTTTCGGCGAAAGTGGGCCCAGAATAAAGGTTTTCACTTTCTCTGCCAAGTAAAGACTTCAATACCCAAAAAATACGATTATCTACAAACAAACATACTGTGCAGGGTTACCCGTTTTAAATACAAAATTTTTATAAACTTTTCAGTTTTCAGTTTTTTTTTTAATTTTCCAATTTTTTTCCCTGGTCATTTTAAATTAACATAATTTTCGCGCAAACATTCTTCAAATGAGTCTTGTTTTCATGGAAAAAAAAAAACTCAGTTTTTAAATGTTCTTTTAAAGTTTTTTAAAAAAAACCGAGTTATATTTCTGGTTTAAAATCCACAAAACTTACCCCAGAAAGTTTTCCCGGGTTAAAAGCTAGTTTGCCCAAAGGGGTTTCTTTTTTTAAAAACTTTTGTCTCTTTTTTGCCGAACAGTCATCTAAAATAAATAGTGTCTCCCCTTTCCCTTCAAACAGTCTAAAAAATTTGTTCAAACACTCACCCCCCCCATTTATTGCAAAGGGAATTAACTAAATATTTTTATAAATCGGGTCCATAAAAAACCTTCATCATGATATGTTTTGTTCCATTTAAGGGGGGGGGACAAAAACCACAATAAAATCAAAATTTTTAAGGGAAAAAAACGTTTGTAACGGGTTTGAGGTTAAAATTTTTTTTTCCACAACCAGTTTGCCCCAAAAATTTAAAAGAAAAAATGGGGGGTTTTTGTCAAAAATTTTAACTGCTCCAAATTTTATAACAGAATTTAATTAATCATTTTTATTTTTTTTAAATCATGCTCTCTGTTAAAAAATTTTTTTCAGTATAAAAAAACCCTTTTTAAGGGGTCAAAAGGGGTTTTAATTTAATACCAATTCATTTCTGTAAGATTGTTATTTTTAACTAATTTTGATTTTGTTGCTTTTTGTTTTGCCTTTAAATTATCCTCCCCTTTGTTAAGAACACGATGGTAATTTAAATTTTTTTAAACCGTCAAAGGGTTTTCCCCAGCAAATTTAGAATTTTTTTTAAAAGGACGCCCTTGACCCCACACCCCCCAATTCCTCCCCTTAATTTTTTAAAGGGCCAAAATTTAAAAATACCCATTGGAACGCATCATCAAAATTTCTTTTGTGGAAAGAACTTTTTTTTTTGTAGAAGCCCCCTTTACAATTTTTCCCTTTTTGTGGGGATGTCCTTTTTTTTCCCCAAGGGTTTTTAATTTCAATTTTTTTCCGACTATTGTCGTCTGGCATAAGATTTTTACATGTAAAGGGCCAGAGTTGAAGGTTTTTTCTGAAACTTTTTTGCCGGTTTAAAAATTGGTTAAATGGGCTTTGAATTCAAATTTTATTTCCCATTTAAATAGGGTTCCAAGTCCATTTGGGGTCGGGTTTTTCCCGAACTTTTTGATATTAAAACGGCCCAAAACATTTTTTCCCTTAGATTGGAAATTGTTCTATTTTGGGAAAATTTTTTTTGGTTGTCGCCAACCTCTTTGCGTTTTTTAATCCCCATCTTTATTTTAAACCAAAACCATCCCAAGCGCCTATTTCACCGTTTGTTCAAAGTCCGCAAGTCTGCAAGGTTCTTTTAATTCTAAATTATACACCTCACAGGGCTAATGAAAAATCCTGATTTTTTTGGCCCACGGGGACATTTTTTTCGGGTTATTATTTTTTTTTAAAAACAATTTTCGGGTTTTACACATTTTAAATTTTCCCCCTTTTTGTCTTTGATTTTTATTTAAAATGACCCGACCCCCCAAAAACAATCTTTTAAACTGAAAATTTTAGGGAATTGTATAATTTCAAAATCGCAAAAAGAAGTTTTCCCTGAGGGAAAGACTCTTAAAACATTTGAGGGCCTTCCACATTTTAAGTTTTCACATTGTTAGTCTTTCCAAATAAAACATAGAGTAATGAATGAAAAGCAAGGATCGGCGGACTTTCTCCCTCAAAAGTAGTTTTGGTGGGTTGTAACTCAAATCTATTTTTTTGTTAGCCTTTTAAAGCCTAAAAATTTTTGCTAGCTTTTATAAAAATAGAAACCTCCTTTTCTTCGGGGCTTGAATTTAACTTGTTTTTTTTTTGCTTTGTTATTTGGGAAGAAATGTAAAAGGTTAACTCTTTTGCTTTCTTTTTGGAGCAAAACCCGTTTTAACCTTCAGGTATTTTTAAACCCGTTTAATTTTGTTCCCTTTTTTTGTCAATTTTTTTAAAAACCTATTATTTCTCCTTGTTTACTTAAATTAAACCATACACTTTGAGAATATTTCATGAAGTGCAACCTTTTTGGCTCCGCTTTCCGGTTATCAAAGAAATTTTTAAAAAAAACGAAGGCGGTTTTTGGGGTTGTTATTGTTAAAAAAATTTTTTGAACGAAAAAAAAATGGGGCCCTTAAATAAAATGATGAAAAATATTCTTTTGGGGGGCCGCACCCCATCTTAAAAATTTTTGCAACTGATATTTCTTGAAAATTGCTGGCCCCAGACTGCCTCTTTTCAAAAAAGGTGATTTTACCCTTTTAAGCAGATTTTTAACCCCCCTATGAAAACGACCACATAAAGAAAGCGGGGTTTAGTCCCCGAGCTTTTTTATCAAACCCAAAGGTTAAATTTTTGCTGTTTTTTTCCCCCAAAAACGGGTGTGGAGTGTGTATGCTGTTCATTTAAATCACCTTTGACCTTTGGTGAGGTCAGTGTACAGTTTTCATTCTATTCCCTTCGGATTTTGACTGAACGGGCAAGGCCATTACCAAAAACAAACCTTTTAATCCACTCAGCAACATAATAGAAAAATGGTTTTTAAAAAAGGTTCTGAAAACGTTTTCCCAAAAATTAAAAACCGGGGACAGGCTTTAGACAAAATTTGGGATCTTAATCTCATGGCCCCTTTACGGCCTTTTTTTTCGGGGCCGAACAGAAGATAACTATGACTGGCCCCTCCTTTCAAAACTTTCTTTTCGGGGCCAACTTTTCACCCCGGGGTCCCTACGGCAAGAAAAAAAAAACGCATGGAAAAACATTTATTTTAGACATTTCAAGGGCCCTAACTAAGGGGGTTTAGAACAAATAAACGACCCCTATTCGACTTACTTTGGTTTTGTTTGGTTTCGAAGCACAGGCGAAAATCGTAATAACCCTTACGGGCTTTGAGGGCACAAAAAAAAATCCCTTACAAATTTAGAGGACGCCATTAATTCTACAGTTGGATTTCCCTTTAAGTATTAAAAATTTTCCAAACTTTTTTTAAAATTTACGCAAGATCAAAAGTAGCCTTTGCTGTTGGAAAGGTTTTTTTAAAATTTTTGCCTTCTGTTTAACCCCCGGGTTTGGAATAATAATAAAACTATAAAAATTTAATTCTTTTTTGAGGCAAGGAAAAAAGGGTTTTGGGAAAAAAAAACACAAAAATTTTCCCTGGCCAGTAATATTACAAACAATAAAAAAAACGCCCAAAAATTAATTCATCAAATTTTCCTGAAGCCCAAAACCCCCAAAAGTCATTAAAAGATTTCACCCAAAAGCTCGCAACCTGTTCGCGATGCCCAAAATTTAAAAAAGACAGCGCTTTTTTGGTTTAAAATGGCATAGTTTAACTGGGTCTTTACTATAAATTTTAAACCCAAAATTATTCCCAAGGACTATTGCCAAAATTTTGCTGGGGCCAAAAAACCCAAACCCTACTTTGCTTGCAGTAGAAAAAAAAGCCAGTAACAATACCTCCAAAAATTTCCCCGGTTTAAAGGGTTCATAGCTTACTGGGCTTAAATTTTTTTTAAAAAACTCGCAAGTTTATCGAGCTTTTTTTTTCCCATGATTTATCGGGGGAAGGGGATGGCGGTTGGGGGGCGGATCACTGGGCTTTGCCCCCACCGCCGCCTGTAAAAGCCCAAAACCCGGGGCTTTTTGCAAATCCTAAGGCTGTTAAAACGCTTGCTAAAGTGAACCCCCCTTTCTCTTTTAAACAGTGTTGTATTCGTTTTCCCGTATTTTCGTTTTCTTATAAAAAATTTTTTTGATAGTTTCTCTTTTCTATTTACCTTTAGTTTGTAATTGGTCCCCGGGTTTGTATCAGCACTTTTTTCTTGCTGATTTTTTCTTTTTTCAAGATCTTTTTTTCTTTGTCTTATTTTTTCTTTAAAATCAAGGCCCTAATTTTGGGGTCTTTAGCCTCAACGATTTTTTTTTTCCCCCTTTTTTTTGCTCATCTAGTTTCCCCCTAGTTTTGGCTTTAAATTTTTTGTTAATTTGCCTCTAATGGTTTTAAAGCATGATCAAGGGCCCTTTTTTTTCGCATGGGGGAAACGGTGAGTCCCTGTATTGTTTTAAAAAACTGTTTTTTTTTTGAAAAAATGGTTTTCGGGTTCTTTGGGATTTAAATTTTTTTTATCTGCCGATTTTATTTAATTTTTTAAGTTTTCCGTTTTGTATTTTTGGGTTTGCTGTTGGGAAATTTGCCCCCCTGTGTTTTTTAAGTTTTGGGAAATGTTTCCCCATCTAATTTTTTGGGCTAAAAAAGACCAAAAACCCATTTTTATCTTTTTTCACTAAGTCTTTGTATAATTGGTTCTCTTGGGGCTAAAAAACCTTTTATGGGGGGGGTTAGGGTTTTTTAAGCCCAACAGATTCTCCTTGATCCCCCCCCTTCAAACCAAAAGACCATCTTCTAAAATTTTAAATCATTTGGGTCTATAAAATTTTGGGGGGTTTTTTGGCCCAAAAATTTTGTTTAAAATTTCTCCCCCTCCCTTTCTTTTAATTCACGCCGCTTTTAGAGCGCCCGAGCGATGCTGTTTTCCCAAAGGGGTTTATTTCACTCCAAAGTCGTCTCCAGGATCAAAAACATCCCTAAACTTCTTTAGCTTCAATTCCGCCCATGTTTAAATAATTAAAATTTTATTTTGTTTTTTAAAAAAATGGCAAATAGCACATGGGTCGTTTTTTACCCTTTTGAAGATGAAAGAAACCCCCTGGGGTGAAGGGGAAAAAAAGGACTATTTAAATGTTTCCCAAAAAATCCCCTTACATTGATGCGGAAACAAAAACTTACTGGGCAAAATTTTTCCGACCTAGGAGAGGGTTTAAATGATTTTTGCCAGGCCCCGCGCGTCCTTTCTTTCAAAATTGCGTCGCTTCAACAAAAAGACCCAAACAAGGGCATTGTTTCAAAATTGGGGCGGGCAAATTTTTAAGGGAAAATTTTTTATAAAAAATTTTTGGGGGGAAGAAATATTTTTTTTTAACAAGCAAAATATTTTTTACCTTTTTCTGACTAGGCAAACCGGGGAAAGGGGAAAGGGGGTGAATTTTTTCGGTTTTAAGGGAAAACCCCAAAATTGGGGAAGCGCTTAAAAAATTGAATAGGCGCCGCGTACTTTAAAACGGTTTTTAAAAAATATGGGGCCCTTTTAAATTTTTTGGGTTTTAAAACGCTTTTACTTTTCCCCCTTTGATTTTTTAGTTGTTAAAACGCAGCAACCCACTTTCAAGGAGCATTAAAAAAAAGATTTTCAAAATGAACTAAATTTTAATGAATACCAAAAACGCGTTTTTTCAAAACATTCCCGACACCCCAAGCAAAATAAAAGCCCTTTTTGACATCCTCGTTAGAGTTTGACGTGTTAGCAGCCCCTAAAATTTGCAAAGCTGATTTTTGGAAACCCAAAAAAAGTCAAGTTTTGCAATTTAAAATTTTTACAGAGTGATTCCTCATTCAAAAATATCCCCGAAGAAAGGGGAGGGCACATATGGAATTTTTGTTTTAGCGTCGCAGCAAAATCGCTTAAAAGGGATTTTATTGCTTGTGAAATGAAGAACCTTTTCAAAAGAGCAAGTGAAAAGTTTTTTTAAACCTAAAAATTAAAGAAAATGCAAAGTACAATTTCGGATCCTAACCAAATCTACGCTAGCGGGGTTAGACCTTTTCATCAAAATTGAAAGAAAAAAAGAAAAATTTTTTGGGGGGTTGGGGGGGAGGAAATCCCAACCGCGAACCAAATTTCTAAAGATTTAAAATCTTCCAATGTTTGGGTTGATGATTTTTAACAACCCAAAATTTCGGGTTTAAAAAATTGACCCCAAAAGGGCAACAGAGGATAAAGATTGTAGGAAGGGGGAGGATTTAGAGCGTTTAAAAAAAATTTTAAATTGATAAAAAAGAAAGGGAAACCCCATAAAACCCCTTTAAAGTTCATTTGTTTTATTTTTAAGAAAGCGCAGGGGAATATTGTAATAACAGAATTTGAAAAAGGTATTATACTAAATTAAATTTTTATTTTATTTTAAAAAACATGGCTGTTAAATTTTTTCCCAAAAAAATCCCCACAAACGCCAGAGTTTTCAAAAGAAGGGGTGTAGAAACCCCGACATAAAACCTTCAGATTTAAAAAACATTACGCAAAAACAAAAAAAACTAGAGCAGGGGCCCTTTTAAAAAACAGCAAAACCAAAACGAAGGTATTCGGGTGCCCCGTAATGCTTTTTCATATGTTAAAAAAATGGGGAAACAAATATAAGCGCTTTCTTTGGCAGGAACAAGTGTAGGCCTCTTTGCAACGGGCATAGGCGCAACCCCCGGCTTTACCTCTAGGCAGTTTTTCTTTAAACCTTGGGCTGTGTTCATTAGCTGTAAATGCTGTGGGAAAAAAAATTTAAAAAATTTAAACCCCCAAAAAACACACACTATGGTTCAAAATAAAACGGGGTAAAATTTGTTCGTTTAAAATGACAATAAATAAAGCGCTTTTTGACTCAAACATCAAAGGGTGAAGGGAAATTTAAATTTTTTTAAAGGGCCCATTTTAGCTACAAAAGACCCAAAAATTTGATCTTCAAAGAAAGGGGGGACAACTTTTTTCAACAGCCGACGCCGAGCAAAATTTAAAAAAGGGAAAGTTAAAAAAAGTAAACGAAAAAATTAAACTTTTGTTCCTTTTTAAAAGCTCGCATTAACCCAAAACCCAAAAAGGGTTTATTTTCTTTAGTTTATGAGGGCCCAAGCACAAAAAACCCCCCTTGATATTTATTCTGATTAATTTTTTTTTTTTTAATTTTAAATTTTAAAAATTTTTTCTTAGAAAAGAAAGACAGCATGGGGTAGATTTTTGAAGGACAAGGGCGAATTTTTTGAAGGAATGCTTGGAAAAGAGAGCGGTTTTTCAAGAAACAATGGGAAGATTTTGATTTAAAAAAGCCTTGACCCAAAAAACGTACAGGCAAGCGTTGTTCATGCTATTTTTCAAGGTTTCCCGGCAAACTAAAAAATAGGGCCCGCCAGTTAAAGTAATGTTAGCTGTTTTTAAAAGACTATGTAACAATAAAAGAAAAAAATTAGGTTTTGGGGCTCAACTAAAAACAACTATTTTTTCCCCATAAAGACTTAACCCCCGGGTTGGGCAGACGAAATGCCCTTTCACAGTTTTGAAAGCTGGCTGAAGAATTAAAAAAGGGGGGCCTGGGTTTGGGAGAGGGCGAAGTCTTAGAGATTAGGGTTAAAAAAAGGCTAAGTATGGCCCCCATTTTTTAAAGGGAAGGCTTTCATTTCCCCTACCTCGGGGGTTGGTTTTTAAAAGGGGCAGTTTTTAAAAAATAAAAAATTCAGACAACAAAAAGTTTCATTTGGTGGGGTTCTTGCAAGGGTGCCTCATGTCCGGAACACGCAGGAGGGGTGACTAACTACGGCCCTTTCGCCAAAAAACTTTAAATTCAATGGAAAATCCTTTCCTGTTAGTGTAGACCAAAAAATTTATCAGTTTGAAAAACAAAACAACCCATTTAAATGTTAATGTATTTCACTTGGGGGGAGGAAAAAATTGGTTTTCCAATTAAAAATGTCAAGAACAGTCCAACAATAGGGGAAAAACCCGCCAAAAAATCATGTGGACTTACCCTAATGTTTTCGCCACAGGGGGTACCGATTTAAAACATTGATTTCGAACAATGATAGAATAATTTCGCATACTTCAAAAGATCATGCAAACAAGTTTTTGTAAAAAGGGTTTAAAAAGAATGCCATCTGTTCCCAAACCCCAGCGAACATAAAAAACATTGGGAAAAGTTCTGTTTGCTGTAATACCCGAACTAATTACCCCCCCCACCCGGATCTAAAGTTAGTTTTAAAAACTGGAAACGGCTGCAAACCAAATCCATTTCGTTGTTTACGCAGGGCTTCAGTCGCTTATTTTTCCTTTTAAGGGCCGCACCAAAAACTTTGAAAATCAGTTTTTAATGAGTAAACTTAGTTTTTTTCATTTGCTTTTATCGTTGTCCCGGTGGATGGCGTTCTTTTAGAGCCCGAAATTTTATTGGGGGTTTAAAGGCTGCAAAATACTTTTTAGAAACGCATGCAGCAAGTGCGCAATGAAATGTTCTTTAAAAATCTAAAAATTATCTGAAATTCCCTAATAAAAACCCCGAAGACCCCCAAAAAAGTATGACTCAGCCCCAAAATTTTTGGGAAATTTTTGGTTTTGGCCCCCTCATCAGGGCCCAAAAGGGAAACCAAAAGTAAAAACCATGAACATTTGTGGAAAATTCAGGGAGCGGCGCTTTAAAAAATGCAATCTTCAACTAAAGTTTGAAACCAAAAAACTGGAAGCTGCCCATCTTCTTTTATAAATTTCGAAAGGGTTTCGAAATCTCTTTTTATTGCAAGCGGAACCAACGCCTTCAGGGGGAAAGATTGCACCCGGTCAATTTAAAAAAATTGCTTTTTAACTAAATTTAAAATTCTTTTTTTTGACTCTATGCAACACATGGGGATCATTTGAGTCACGGCATGTCCTTAAAGTCCTGCCCAAAAACGGAAGAATATTTTGACCCCTCTTGTTAGAAAGGGCGTTTACCCTTATGAGTACTTTAACATTGGGAAAGGGTTTTATAAGCTCACTTCCGCCAAAGGCGCGTTTTTTTTTTCTAGTCCCTTTTTGGAAAAGGGCATTAGCGACTTCCCATTAAACCCGCGCTCAAAATGCTTGGGGAAAAGGGTTTGATTTTTAAAACGATGGGAGACTATCATGACTCCTATTTAATGCAGATGTATGTTGTTGGCGGGCTTTTTTGTAAATTATAGGAAAAACCTGTAAGGGAAAAATTATACCTGGATCCCGCGCCTTATTTTTTCTGGCCCGGGGTGAGCTGGGAAGCTTTCTTTAAAATTTTCTGGGTAAAGAATTTATTTTTTTTTCTGACCCCACCAATGATTCAGATGATTTAAAAGGGGTTTTCGGGTAGGAATTATATGGCGTCGCACCATTATTGTAAAGCAAAAACAAAAAACTGGGGCGAAATTTGGGTCCAAAATTTTAAAAGGGCTAACTATCTTATGTATTTTGATGCAAACAATCTGTAGGTTTGGGGGAAAAGGCGCCCAAACACTTCCAATTTCCTACCTTTAAGGTGTTTAAAAAGGTTTCGAAAAATATTCAAAAAGGCATTAAGTGGTTTGGGGAGTTTGACGTCCCTTCAACACGTTTTACATTCTTGAAAAATTGACTTAGAATACCCCCTTTAACTTTCCCTGCCCGGGATAATGGCTATCCATTGGGAGCGAAAGTCTAAAAACAAACCAAGAGAGCCCCCTAAAACCCTTTTGCCCAAAACCCTTTGGGGCAAAAAAAAAATTTTGTCCGTCCTTTTCGAATTCTAAATTTTATTTTAAAAAATGGTTTGAAGTTTACGCTGCATCGTATAATCGCTTTTGATCAAGAACCCGTTCCTGAAAAAACCCTACCCCATGAAAGACACTGATCTCAAACTTTAAAAACCCAAAAGATGCTTCAAAAAAAAACTTTTTCAAACGATGAACAACAGCTTTTTTTGGAAAAACTATGGAGAAAACCCCAAGCGTAAAAAGGGGCAAAATGGTTTAAACCCGAGAGAACGAAGCAATTAAGCGACTTCAAAAACCCAATTATCAGGACTTCAGAAAATTTCAATTTAAACAGCTTTTTGGCCCTAATGTTTAAAAAAAAAAAAAAGTCAAAATTTGGGCAAACCCGTTTTTTGGGGTTTTTGTTTTAGAATTATCAAAAATTTTTATGTTATTTTCTTTTTGACTAATTTAAAAACCCCCTTTTATCCCGAGTCCCGGGGTTTTTTACACAGATACAGATAGTTTTGTTATAGATATCCCTACTGAAGACATCTATAAAGACATGGAAACCGAAGTGGCTAAAGGGCATGCAGGATGGTATGATACATCTGATTATCCTAAAGATTCACCTTTGCATTCAATTACTAACAAGAAGGTTTTAGGAAAGATGAAGGATGAATTATCCGGAAAGGTGATTAAGGAGTATGTGGGGTTAAGGTCAAAAATGTACAGTATTTCGAGCCAGGAGAAAATCATTAAGAAAGCAAAGGGAATATCTCGCAGTGTTGTGCAGTCAAACATATCACATGACAACTACAAAGAAGCGTTGTTTGGTAATAAGACTTTTCATCATGACAACGTAAAACTGCGATCTAATCTACATGAGATCAACACAACAGTTGTAACAAAGAAGTCATTAGACAGAACAAACACAAAACGTGTGTTTGTTAATCCAGAGTTTTCATATGCAATCGGGCACTGGAGGACCGCATAAACAGGGGGTTTTATATTTTTCATCAACTTTTATTATAAGATCAATCATAGCTTCATCCAATTCATTTAAATCTTTTCTCATGTTTGCTTGACGAGTTCGAATTTTTTTTATTATTTCAAGATATTCTTTTTCCCAATTTGGGGGTTTGGATTGTAGGTGATCTGGATGATTTAGCATGCATTGATTAATCCTCGAAAATGTTTCCTTAATAGCATTACACGCCTGAAATGATTCCCGTATCATTTTCAAGGTCTCTTCCTTTACCATTCTTGTTTCGTTCTGCGCTTCCTTCTGGCCTTCCATTTTAAACCAAAATATATTTACGTAAATTAATTAAAGCGGAACTGTGTCTGGTGGGATTATCTGCAGTTCTTCTTTCACAAAAGATCTTTGAGGAGCTGGTTGTTTTGTTGTGTCAGTTTCTCGTAAATAATACACGGGCGGATTCATCTTTACAATTCTTTTTATTTCATATGGGTCAACACTCCAAACTGGATCGGTTGCCCTGATGCGAGTGTCCCCTTCTGCTTCCCCGGTAAATAAAGGTACCTTACTTTCAATCCAAATGGTAATAGTTTGCTGGATGAAGACTCTCCTTCAGCAACATTTATTGTTTTTCTTTTGATTGCTTGTACTGGCTTTAGCCCTTTAAATTCTTCATTATTCATTGCGCGCAAAACTGAGGGCAGTCTTCTAACCCATTCTGTGTTGCGAGAATTGTCAATAAGCTCTCTGTGATACTGGTAGGAGAAAAGTCTTTCCGATAACTGTTTGTTAAAGTTTTCAACTAAAGCCTGTGATCTGTGAACTCCTGGAATGCCTCTTTTAATGGTAACTCTATGTTTCAACAATAATTGATTCACTTGGCCTTTAAATTCTTTTCCATCATCAACTTGAATCATGCGAGGGTAAGTTAGCGGGCCTCGCTGGTATATCAGCTGTATGGCAACAGCAACAGCAGAAGCACTCTTTTGTGTTAATGGCTCCGCATCTTTGTATCTTGAAGCCATGTCAATGACTGTGAGTGCGTACTTAAATCTTTTTCGCCTAATCCTATCAGAGGGTAAATATAGAAGGTCCATTTGATGGGTGTCGTTTGGAGTTGTATTGACAAAGTGTGGTCTCTGTATTCGTCTAGGCGCAGGTAAATAAATTTGCCAAATCGCTTGTTTAGATAACCATTCTTTTGCTGTTTGTTCACTGACTCCAGCTGCTTGGCTTAGCTTTTTGATTGCCGTGATACCCTTCCAATATCCTTTGGGCGAATAATAGATTTTGTTCATTTTTTACTCAGCCAATATTATGTGCAACAAAATACACAACGGTCATACCAACGACAATAAACCCGATTTCTTGCATCTTTTGTTTTTCTGATGGTTGATAAAAGTCACTGAATTTTGGTGGGGGCAATGTCTGGACCGGTTTGCCTGTTACTAGATAATATTCTTTTATTGCTTGGTCAACATTTTTAAATGTGTAAGCTGCATGCCCCTGTTCTTTCAGTGTGTCATTAATAAAATCTAACTGCTCAAGTCTCTGCTTTTCATAGGCGTCTTGTGCAGCTGCTAGTTCCTCCATAGCTTTGTTATGTCTTTTTCTCTCGCCGTCATCCCGCAGTTTACTAAATGCGAAATTACTTCCGCTAAAAGCAAGCGCATTCACCACAGCGCCGCTATCATTATTGCGAGTGAGCCATTTTTTATAAATGTATTTTTTTCTTACATATTTATTTTGTCTGGAATTATTCCTTGCTTAACTAGAAAATCTTTCGTGGCAACCGAAGCTGCAATGATAGCAATCAGCTTTGCTGAATCCTCAAAGTCTAGTTTGCCAAGATCTGCCGGTTTAATTCTTAACAAGCTTTTACCAAGCATTGAGTATCCTACACTTAGACCACCAATAACAGCAGAATGGTATACAAGGTTAGCAACAGTTTTTTCGGTGCTCTTTTTAGAAAATAAAATAATTATAATTATTAAAAAACATGAACAGTGATGATCTCCTACAGCTACAAGGCAGCCTAAACCTTCCTGAAACTTATGAATGACCAAGCTGATGACCAAGCTATTATGCCCAAAAAGGAGAGGCTGTATTCTTTGGCAGCATGTGGGAAAACAAAACAGTTCCTCGGAACTGAATTCAGCATTGAACAGATTCAACAGATGTCGCCGCAAGACATTTTAAAGTATCATAACAGGTATGAAGCGCAGCTGGGGTCTAGAATGGTGAAAAGTGTGGGGCAAACGGTTCTTAGTTTGTACACTAAACTAGTCAGTAGATTTGCTCCCATTGATTCTGAACAAGATCTTCGTATGATTTAACGCAAGATCCAGTTTTAACAAAGTCATTAGAGTCTCTAGGGTGTGATCTGTATTACAGATTGGAACATTGTTATCGCCATTAATCATGGGATTAATAACTTTTAATCATATAGATTTTATTTCCCTTCAAAATGAACGATCTAGAAAATCATCAGAACCAGAAAACACTGAATCAGGTGGAGAAAGTAACCAAGCCAGAAAATCAGCAGAAAACGCTGAATCAGGTGGAGGCCATTAAAAATCCTGGCGTGTTGAAGCAGGAAAAAAATTAGCAGAGTGGAACAGACAAAAAAATTAATGTTACAGAATATGACTCATCATGAAAACATAACACCGCCAACGCCAGAACAAGTTAATTCAATGCCCGCTATAAAAACTCCATGTGATTACAAGGGCACCAAAGTCTTCATGGAATATTGAACTTAAAACTGTTGCATTTTTGGCGTCATTGCTGCTGTTGGGGCAGTTATTATGGCTATAAAATATATACACAATGGCAACAGAAACGAAAGCTATCAAAAAAATCTGAGCACTAAATGCAGAAAAGACACCCGCACGCCAAAACCGCCAATAAGAAAGCTTCATTTTGATCCATTTATAATGGAATAATATTTTAAGAACTTAATTTTAAATTTTTTAATAAAAATAGATCATGGCGTATTATAAATGATGGTGTCAATAAAAAAGACATGGAGTCTATAAAAGACATTTCCATAGACCCGAATTGTAATCAATGCGGTTGCTTCGGATGTAAGACCTTCCTTAAAATCTATGCAGAGAACTCTGAGCAAGACATCCTCAACGATGACGCGTTTTTTGAGGCGTGTGTGTACTATATTAGACATCTACTATTTAAGATAAAAACATAGATTGTATTTTTTGATAATTATAAGATAACTTAATAAGAACTTGGTTGTACTTAAAGGATGACTTAATCAAGAACTTATTAAGAACTTGATCAAGAACTTAATTAAAAACTTAATCAAGAACTTATTAAGAACTTGAAGTAACTTAATTAAAAAACTTAATTAAAAACTTGGGGGTAACTTAATTAAAAACTTAATTAAGAACTTGGGGTGACTTGGGGGTGGGAGTGTGTGTGGTGTACACAGAGCTTTATTATTTGTCATGTGTAACACCACTTGGTGCAAGACAGTGCTTGCGTTTTTGTGATGAATTGGCTCTTTTGTTGCAAGTTCAAAGCAGCCACCAAGTGCATTTAACAAAAGCCTGATTAAATAAAACAAGACAATTGTATAAAGTACACCCGGCGGCCGCCTGAAAGGCAGCCTAAAAGTTTGTAGCAGGGTGTTGGCGGAGCGTTGGCGGGGTAGAGGTGAAGAAGCAGGTAACCACAACAGCAAAAAAGTCATTACATGGAGTAAGAATGTTGGCAGGCAGGCTAGCGTTCACGCGTGAACGGTCGTATTTTTAGTAACTGAGTCTGAACTTGCCAGGTCTTACTAAGTGCATATCGATTCTATCCAGGCAGGCAGGCAGGCTAGCGTTCACGCGTGAACGGTCGTATTTTTAGTAACTGACGTCTGAATTGCCAGGTCTATACTATGTGCATATCGATTTCTATCCAGCCGTCACGCATAGAATGGTTCTATTTACTGGGACTGTTGGAGCTCGCTTGGTATGCATGGATTTGTTTCCAGACCTGCGCAAATTCTGGCACTTGCAGCATGCTTTGATTCATTTAGCTTGCCAAAAATGAAACGAAAGGGAAGGCCTACAGCATAAAAACCTGTGTATCCATAAAGAACACTTGCAACGGCACGTAATTTTCGTGCGTGAACATCGGAATACCGGTTTTTTCTTTCAACCAAACAGCCCATGTTTCCATTCGTTCTCCCTTCTTTCCTTTCATTTTCCTGCCATTGTTTACACAAAATCAAGAAGTTACCAAACTGAACGTAAATTAACAAGGACTGTGCATCTTGCCTCCTCAAATTTCTCATCCCTTTTTGTAGTCTTTCTACAATTTCAGCTTCATTTGCTGTTTCAGAAACATCTGATCAGTAAAAGCTTCTCTGGAAATAGCTGATTGAATGTCAGCCTGATTTGCCATAAGATAGTCATGTAATTCTTGTGGCGTTGAAAGATCTGTTCTCCATTTTTTTGTCTCCTTTCTTTTCTTTTAACAATTGCTCAAGCTTTCTTTTAGGCTTCTTTGGCAAATCCTGCGGTCCTTCCCTTTTAATCTTTTCAATTATTTCTGTCATTTTTTTAAAGTAGTCTTGATTCTCTTGCAAAATGAGCATTTCTTCCTCTGTCCACAATTCCGTTGGTGTTGGCGGTGGTAATGGAAGATTTGAGCTTGTGAAAAGTAGAAGCTTGATCCATGTCAGTAGAATTAAAGTTGATGGCTGTGTTGAGAAATCTAATAGATTTTGATGAGCAACTTGCGATTCCAGAATTTCTCTCTCTAATTTGAGGAAATGCTGTCTTGAGACATAGATAATATTTCGTTTAAGCAAAATCTTTACCAGCAAAACACTCTATCACTGAAACACGTCCGTTCACCACAGCACCACAACACCAAATGACAAGATAACTTAAGGCCGTTGTCAAACAACACTAGTGCTGGGCGGATGTGACGTCTTTTTAACTATCACATGATTAAATCTTGACTTATGATAGGTGAATGTAAGAAACATGTCTATATCTGTTTTACCCCAGGCGGGAATTCGCCACACGGCCAGGTGACGCCAGCCTACCTTATGGCGCCATAATTACAGGCCATAGGATCCGTCCAGAGTACTGCCTGCCACAAACCCCAAGCCCTCTAATTAGGGGTGTTCGCAGAGGGTCTCAGCCAAGTTTTGTTTAGTGACTGTCTCTGCAAAATGATGGTATTGAAAATGACTGTATGCGCGAAAATGATTAAGAAAACATAGTTTGAAGTCTTACTTGTCAGAGAGAACAGTAAAACCTTTATTCTGGGCCACTTTCGCCCGAAAACTGGTTTGAGGGCGAAGGTGGCCAGAATGAAGGTTTACTGTTCTCTAGGTCAGAAGCAGGGGATTGGCACGGGATCTGAAGAGAGGAAAGACTCGAAACAAATTTGTAGTCCCGGTTTTAAGATTTGCTTTTAATCATTGTTTTAGCTGCTCCGCATGGTTGAGCACTTTTTCAAAAAAAAGCCGGAAAAAAAATACTACAGCTATATATACTCGTCCGCAAAAGTTAAGGGCCAACCCTTGTTTTCAGAAGCTGCAGATAGATATATTGTACACGAGCACAACGACGTTGAAAATGACGCATGGAAGGCTACGCGGCAACTTTACTTATTGCTGCACGTGCCCAAACCTGTTTTGCAGACATTGCAGTTACGCAAATGTGTTTTGAGCGGCGCAGAAAACGATGCAAATGCACGTGAATGTAATGAAAGTTCAGTCGTTGTCAGCTGACGAAGCAGTGCCGCGGCAGGTGTCTGGCAAATTGCACGTGCAAGCCATGTCCCTAGTGAACACTGCTCCGCCAAAGGTACACGGTTAGGGGTATTTAAGGGCTGCAACCAGGGGTCTCAATAACCATGCCTCCAAGACAGAGACTATCAACACTTGATCGTGGACGGGCGCTGGGCTGGCTTCAGGATGGAACTTCCGGCCGAGAAGTCGCCAGACGGCTTGGAGTGAGCCACTCCGTTATTCAACGCCTGGCTGAACGCTTCCAAGCCACTGGTAGTACCGATGAACGGGCCCGCTCCGGACGCCCAAGAACAACGAACCATCGCGACGACCGTTACCTTCAGGTGATGGCGCTGCGTGACAGAACCATCACTGCCAGGACCCTCCGTAGCAACCTGAGGACGGCTACCCACATTAACATCTCCCAGGACACTGTTAGGCGACGCCTGCACGAGGTAAACCTCCACTCAAGGGTCCCTGCCATTCGTATACCGCTGACACCACGTCATCGTCAATCTCGGATGGCGTTCTCACGCAACCACCAGCGCTGGAACAGGCAGCAGTGGGGCAGAGTCCTGTTCACAGACGAGTCTCGTTTCACTTTGTCGAACAGTGATGCCCAGAGGCGCGTTTGGCGACGTGTAGGCGAGCGATTCGTCCATGCTTGCGTCCAAGAGCATGACCGGTATGGAGGGGGGTCCGTGATGGTGTGGGGAGGCTTTCATCTCCATGGGAGGACTCCTCTTTACCTCATTCGAGGCAACCTGACCGGCGTGAGGTACAGGGATGAGATTGTCGGGCCAATCATCGTCCCCACTCTGCGGGCCATGGGACGTGGCTCCCTTCTACAGGACGACAACGCCACCCCTCACCGTGCTTTGGTGGTGAGGGACTTCCTGCAGCGTGCGCAAGTTGTCCGCATGGACTGGCCAGCCCGATCCCCAGACCTGGCTCCCATTGAAAACCTGTGGGACATTCTTGGATGCCGCGTAGTGGACAATCACCCCCAGCCCGTAGATGGTGCGCAGCTCTTCCACTTCCTGCAGCAGGAGTGGCTCGCCATCCCGCAACAGATGCTGCACAACCTTGTCCACTCGATGCGGCGATGGCTGGTGGACTGTCTGGCAGCAAATGGTGGCCACACCCGTTATTGAACATGAACAAAATGACCTGACTTTTCTTGCAATTTTCCAGAAGGGGGGTGTTGTGTTTGTGACGGATGTAAATCCAATGGATTTTGACTTGTCAATGAATTTTGTGCATAAATCGATGGATTAAATGTTGCATTAAATCATTCTATGAGTTGCGGGTGTTTTTTGGATTTTGTTTGCTTGGGAGACAGGAATGTTTTTCCGGCCCTTAACTTTTGCGGAGTAGTATATATATATATATATATATATATATATATATATATATATATATATATATATATATCTGTGGGGGGCGGAGAGAGAGAGAGAGAGAGAGAGAGAGAGAGAGAGAGAGAGAGAGAGAGAGAGAGAGAGAGAGAGAGAGAGATCATAATGTTCTGAATTTGCATGTTCTGATTAACAAAATGCAAGGGAAGGAATTCCCTCAGTCAGCATCAACAATTACGTCCCCTGGCAGTAATTCAACATTGTTTTCACACCGCAACCGAATCAAATTACAAATCCAAGATGTGTTCGAGCTGGCAGAATCTTGGCTCCTTCGTGTTTGCATCTTGTTTGCTGTCTGTGAACATGATTACAAAACAACAGCTGGTCCAGTTTTACGTATCAGTTTCGTCAAAAGATAAAGTGTGGCGTGAGAATTAACCCAATATGTTTTGTTGTGGAATTGGAGTAAGAGAACAGGAAAACACCGATTCTAACTCACCCTAGCCCTCACCTAGGTTCGGGGCTAGGGCGGCCTAGAATCGGTGTTTTCCTGTTCTCTGACAAGTAAGACTTCAATAACCAAAAAATAACGATTATCTACAAACAAACATACTGTGTAGGGTTATCCGTTTTCAATACTAATTTACTAAACTTTTCAGATTTCAGTTTTTGCTTAATCCTATGTTTTTCCTGATCATTTTCAATAACATCATTTTCACGCAAACATTCATCAAATGCATCTCTGTCTTTCATGTGAAATAAAACTACAGTCTTTAACTGTTCTCTAAAGTCTTTTAAAACTGAGTTAAATTTTTGGCATAAAATCCACACACTTATCCCAGCATGCCCTCCGCTAAAGGCTAGTTTTGACAAAGTGTTTCTCTTTTTAACTATGTCTCTTTCTGCTGAACAGTCATCTATAATAATAGTGTCTGCGTTCCTTCAAACAATATAAAAAGCGTTCTAGACACTCACTCAGTTTATTGCTAGGATTAACTAAAAATATGTTATCATCAGACCATATAAACCTTCTATCATGATTGCTTTGTTCCATTTAAGTGTTGGGCAGAAAATTACAATATGATCAAAATTATAACGATAAACTGTTTGTAACAGGTTGAGGATAAATATTGTTTTTCCACAACCAGTTTGTCCACAAATTAATGAACAATGAGGGGTTTTTGTCATAAAGTTTAACTGCTCCATAGTTTTATAACAGAATTTAATCTAATCCAGTTATTGTTTTTATCATGCTCTCTGTTAAAACTTGTTCAGTATAATAAAATCCTATAAGGTCTAAATGTGTAAGATTAATCCAATTTAGTTCTGTAAGATTGTTTCTATTTAGACTAATATTGATTTTGTTGCTTGTTGTTATGACCTTAATATCCTCACCATTGTTAAGAACGACGACGGTAACTTTAAGTTTTTCAACGTCTAAGTTTTGCCAGCTAATTAGAATTCCTTTTAGAAGGACGTCACTAACGCCACAGCCCCATTCCTCTTCACATCTTTTAAGACAGAAATTTCAAATTCATTGTAAACGTGTCTCCTAATTTCATTTGCGGAATGAACTGTAATTTTGTAGAAGCATCCTTTAAAACTGTTTCTCTTCTGTGGAGGATGTACTGTTTATTCCCATACTTCTTTATTTCAATCTCTTTCCGACTATTGTCGTCTGGCATAAGACTTACATGTAAAGGGCCAGAGTTGATGCTTTTCTGAAACTTTTTGACGACTAAAAAATGTAAATGGGCTTATGAATTCAAATTTTATTTCCCATTCTAAATATGGTTCTAAGTGCCATTTAAGGTCAGGTTTTCGAACTATTTTATATTCATACTGGCCAACATTATTTGCTTCTAGATTGCGCAGTTGTTCTAGTTTTGGAAACTTTTTGCTGTCGCTAACCTCTTTGCGTTTATAATCACCATCTTTAGTGTACTCAAAACCATACAAAGTGCCTATTTCACCATTCTGTTCAAAGTCCACAACGTCTGCAAGGTCTTTTAATTCTAAAGTTATACACCTCACAGGCGCTAATGTAACTCCGGATTCTTCTGGTCCACGCGACATTTTTAGTACAGTTTATTATTTTATTTCCAAAACAATGTGTAGGTTATCACATTTTACGACTTTCCCCGTTTTGTCTTTGATCTTTATATTAAATGATCCGACCCTCCCACAAACTAATCTTTTAAACTGTAAATTAGGGAATTGTATAATTTCATAATGCAATATGCAGCTTTCCCTGACGGCAGAGCTCTTAAAACAGTTGAGGGCCTTCCATCATATAAGTTTTCATCAGTGCTTAGCTCATCCAAATGAACATAGAGTAATGAATGTAATGCAAGATTGAGCGGATTTTTCCCCTCATAAGTAGTTTTGTTTTGTGTAACTATAAATTTTTGAGCGTCCTGACTGTCAGTTGCAAAGCCTAACATTTTAGCTAGCTCTACATCAAAGTAGTAACCTACTGCTTCTTTTTCAGGTATGAATGTTAACATTGTTTTCAGATTTGCATTGTTAAGTTTGAGAGTAATGTCAAAGTTACTCATTGCTTCTTTTAGTGAGCAAAACCCGTAATAACCATCAGGTATGATTAACTGGCTAACTAATTTTCCTGCATTATTATATTTTTTAATCTTATTATTCCCCTTGGCTTCAGTTATATTAAACCATACAACTTTGTAGAATATTTCATGGAGCGCGACCATTTTGGTTCCGCAATCGTTATCAATAGCATGTTCTAAAGACGGAGGACGGTCTTGAGTTGTTATTGTTACAAACATTTTTTTAAACGAAATAAAAATGAACGCGTTTAAATATACTAAAGATGCAAAATATTCTGTTGGGCCGCACTACAATCCTAAAAATATAGCAACTGATACTCTTGTCATTTCTGTGACCCAGACTGACACTTTTCATAAAAAGGTGAGTACTCTATTAAGCAAATATCTTAACCCCCTATTAAAAAAGACTACATCGCAAAAGTGTGGTTTAGTCATCCGATGCAGTTTTATCAGAACCAGTTAAACTTTGCTGTGTTTTGTGCATCAACTGGGTGTGGAGTGTCGTATGCTGATCATTTAAATCACCCTAATCCTTTGGTGAAGTCTGTGTACAGATTTCATTTCTATTACACCTTCAGACGTATTTTGACTGAACTGCAAGCGCCATTACCGAATGACAAAACGTTTAATCCATTCAGCAACAGAATAGACATGAAGGCTTTTGAAAGGATCTGTAACGAATTCAATATTAATGTTAAGACAGACTTTAGGCAAAAGTTGGATCTTAATCATGGCTTAGGCACCCCTTATTTTTGGGGCGTGCACAGAAAGTATAACTATGACTGGTATCCTCCTTACACATCTTTCTCTTCAGGCACAGGCGTTCACCTCGGGTCCATAGAGCAAGAGCATAAAACAGCATGGACAACATTTATCTTAGACATATCTGAGGGCTTAACTAAAGCGGGAATAGAACGAATAAACGACTCTATTCGTACTTACGTTTGGTGTTTGCTAGGTGCGCAAGCACAAGCGAGATCGAGCATAACTGATTCTTCTACTGGTATTGATGCACAAAAACAATACTTAGCAAATTTAGAGGACGCCATTAATTCTACAGTTGATTTACCTTCAAGTATAAAAAGGTACCAAAATGTTTTACAATATGCAAGATCAAAAGTAGACTTTGCTGTTGGCACTGGTTTATACATGCTGCCTTCTGACCTTAGACTCCAGATAGGTACAATAATAAACTACAATAATGAAATTCTTATAGCAGGCAATGAACAGAAGGTTGGGAAAAACGACATAAATTCTGGGCCAGTAATACTACAAACAATAAAAAAAACACTATGACCCCCCAAGATTAAGTCATCCAATCCCCTAGGCCCAAAGCCCAAAGACCGTTGAAGTAAAAAATAATGACCATGAATATGAAAAGACAGCGTTTGTTGTTGGATTAACTGCTTTAGGATTACTTGGTCTTTATCTTACTAAATAGTAACCCAACTATTAAGAGAACTAATGCCCATAAGTGCTCGGCCATAAAGCCAACTACTTTGCTTGCAGTAGACAAAAGCCAGCTAACGATACTCCCTAATATACCTGGTAAAGAGTCTATAGCTTTACCAGCTAATTTTTTTAATAAACTCGCAAGATGATCAAGCTGTTTTTTTACCCATGATTTATCAGGAGATGGCGGTGGAGGCACTGGACTTTGCCCTCCACCACCGCCTGTAATAGCCATCACCAGTGTACTTATTGCAAATCCTAAGGCCGTTATAACGCTTGCTAATGTGACTCCCTGCTCTCTAAACAGTGTTCGTATTCGTTCTGCTAGTGTTGTGTCTTCATATAAAATTTTTTCGATAGTTTCTCTTATTTATTCACTTGAGTTCGTAATTGGTCTCATTTAGTAGTTAGCACTTCTAGTCTTGCTGATCTTTCTTGTTCAAGATTTTTTAGTCTTTGGGCTATTCTTTCTTTAATCTCACGCCCTACGATGCGGTCGTCAGCCTCAGCGAGTTTTTCTTTTTCTCTTTTTATATGCTCATCTAGTTCACCTAGTTTTGCTACATTGTTTGTTAATTCGCCTTTAATGGTTGTTAAAGTACGATCAAGGGCACTCTTTCTCTCTCAGTAAATACTGTTTCTTCTTCTTCAGTGAGTTCTGCTACTGTATTTCTTACTTCGTCCACTGTTTGAATTAAATCTTCATGTGGCGTGGTTTGTATTTGGTTATCTGTTGGGAGTTTTTGTTGTGTGTTTTGAACTTTAGCAACTTCATCCGGACCTAATTTTGGTTCAGTAAAGCCAAGGCGATTCTGCTCGCTTACACGGAGCCTTTGTTTAATTGTAGTCATGCCTACAAACTTTGATGCGTCTCGTTTATCCGTAAGCGGAAACACGTTCTCCTTTGGCGTTTCTAAAATACAAATGGTTATCTTTTAGTTCAAAATCATCAGGGTATATAGTTTCGGGAGGTTCTAGTTCTAAACTTTGGAATAATGATCTGACCTTATCTTCTGTTAATTCACGCCTTTGGGCCCCCTCTAATTCATCCGCAATGAGAACGTCGAGCGATGCTGTGTTAAAGGAGTCCTTTCATCCATGTCGGCGTCTCCAAGATCACTAATATCATAATCTTCTTCACCTCCAATTCCTGCCATGTTTTTAAATAATTAACTTTTTATTTTGTTTTATAAAAATGTCACAAGTATATGGCTCGATTCTTGACCCGCATAGAAGACTGAAAGAACCCCGTGGCGTGAAGGGAAATAAACGGAATATTACTGTTCCAAATAATCCATCTACTATTGATGCAGATCAAATTCTTACTGTTAGATTTCCAGACCTAGGAGCGGATGATTTGATTGTGCCAGGCTCTGCACGGCTTACTTTCAAAATAGAACTCGCTTCAACAACAGACCAAACCAGAACAGTTGTCCAGAATTTGGGACGGGCAATCGTTAAGAAAATTTCTGTAAAACTTGAGGGGCAAGAAGTATTTTCTTTAAACAATGCAGACATATTTTTAACCTATTCTGATCTATGGCTAACGCGAATGAAAGGGATGATCTTGCGTTTCAAGGAATCGGCAATGAAGAAGCGCTAAAACTTAGAATAGGCGCCGAACTGCCCCAGGTGCTAAAAGCAGCAAAAAGGCTTTAGCTGTAAGTTATGCGTTTGGAAATCGCTTTTCCATTCCCCTAGATTTTGAGTTGTTAAAAGCGCATGCGCCATACTTTCAAGGTGCATTAGAAGACAGATTGTCATACGAACTAACTTTTAATGAATACAAACGTGTTATCAGATCAACAGACACCGAAGCAAAGTACAGCATTTCTGACATCTCGTTGGAGTTTGATGTTGTTAGCAACTCTAATTTAGCAAGGCTGATTGAGCACCAATATGAGTCACAATTAGTAATATATTACGAAAACGTGCGTCATCATTCAACATATCCTAAAAGCAGGGCAGACGCTATATGGAATTTTAATCTTAGTGTCGCAGTTAAAATCGCTTAAAGGTATTTTATTGCTGTGTGAAGATGAAGAACCATTCGCAAGAGCAAGTGAAAAGTTTTTTAATCCAAAAATAACGAAAGTGCAATGTACAATTGATGGTAGTCCTAACCAAATCTACGCTAGCGGGCTTAGACCTTATCATCATTTTGACGAAATAAGAAAATTGTTTGGGGGTGGGAGGGGCCGAAGTCCAACAGCAGACCTTGCGTCTAAGATCTACACCTTCACAGAGTTAGGCTTGATGATTATTTAACATCAAAATACGGTTTATGGATTGACCTAAGGTCAACAGAGGATAATCAGTTGCATGGAAGTGGGAGAACGGTTAAAGACGTAAACATTCAAATTGAGAAAGAAAAGAAGCCGATAAACTGCTTAATGTACATTTGTTTTTATTAATTGATGCACAGCTGAATATTGAAAAGAAAAATTAAAAGATACAGAATACTAAATTATTTTTTCATTTTAAAAAAGCATGTCTGTTCAAGTTTATCCAAATGTGCCTACAGCACCGGAGTCGCCAAGAGAAGAGATAGTAGAACCCCCGGCATAAAAACCTTCAGATTAACAAACATTACGCAAATGCAGCAAGTACTAGAGCAAGACCTTTCAAAATACAGCAAAACCAAACGAAGGTATTCTGCCGCCTTTAATGCTGTTACTTATGTTAATACTGGAGCATCGACTATAAGCGCTCTATCAGCAGGAACGAGTGTAGGCCTTTTAGCAACGGGCATAGGCGCACCCGCAGCTTTACCTCTAGGCGGTTTGTCTTTAGCTCTCGGCCTGTGTTCATTAGCCGTAGGTGCTGCTAGCAAAAAAATTAAAAACTAAACTCCAAAAGCACACAGCTATAGTTCAACTAATAACAGCTAAACTTAGTTCCTTCAAGCTGATTATAAATAAAGCACTAGCTGACTCAAACATCACGGATGAAGAATTTAATCGTTTACAGGCCGATTTTGACGACTATAAAAGACAAAAGTTTGATCTTCAAAGAAAGGCGAGGACAAGTTTTTCTCAACAGCCAGACCCTGAGCAGATAAAAAAAGGAATGTTTAAAAAAGTAAACGAAACATTAAACTCTGTTCTAAACAGCTCACATTAACAACGCCAAAGGGTGTTTATACTTTAGTTTATGAGTCTAAACACAAAAAGACCATTGATATTGATTAATTATTTTTTTGATTTAAATAAATATTTTGAGTTAGAAAAGAAACTCAGCATGGATAAAATATATGAAGGCCCAGACGAATTGTTTGAAGCAATGCAAGAAGATTTATCAAGAGCACTGAATGATATTGATTTAGAACTCATTGATCCATCAAGCGTACGGGCAAGTGTTGCTCATGCTATTTCTCAAGTCCCGGGTAAGCTAACAATAGACCCGCCAGTTAAAGTAATGTTAGCTGTTTTAATCGACTATGTAACAATAAATGAAGAAAATCTAGAAGTCTGGGTTTCAACTAAACAACAGACTATTCTTTCTCATAATGACTTAACACCCGGTTGGGCAGACCAGCTGCTTACACAGTTTGATGTGGCCGCTGAAGAAGCTAAAATGAGAGGCTCTGGATGGTCAGAGGGCGAAGTCTTAGAGATCAGATTAAAACAGTCTAAGTATGCGCCGATTGTTGGCAAGTCTTACATTCCACTACCTCCAGCATTAGTTGCGAAAAGAGCAGTTCTAAACATAAAGAATACAGACAACAAATGTTTTATGTGGTGTGTTCTCGCAAGGCTGCATTACGCCCGCAAAAACGCAGAGAGAGTGTAGAGAACAGTATTTTACCAATCCTGGCTCACTTTCGCGATCAACCAGTTTTTGGGCGAAAGTGGCCTAAAGCCGCCTTTCCCTGTTCTCTGACAAGTAAGACTTCAATAACCAAAAAAATAACGATTATCTACAAACAGACATACTGTGTAGGGTTATCCGTTTTTAATACTAATTTACAAAACTTTTCAGATTTTAGTTTTTGCTTAATCCTGTGTTTTTCCTGGTCATTTTCAATAACATCATTTTCGCGCAAACATTCATCAAATTAGTCTCTGTCTTTCATGTGAAATAAAACTACAGTCCTTCAACTGCACCTCTAAGTCTTATAAAAACTGAGTTATATTTTTGACATAAAATCCACACACTAAACCCAGCACTGTCTCCACTGAAATCTAGTTCGACAAGCGTTACTTTTTTTAACTATGTCCTTCTTCTGCCGAGCAGTTTCATCTAAAATAAATAGCGTCTGCGTTCCCATCAAACAATCTAAAAAAGGCTTCTAAACACTCACTCAATATATTGCAGGGATCAACTAAAAATATGCATCATCCGTCAAATAAACCTCTATCATAATATGCCCCCATGTATTTTTTTTTTTATTGTTCCATTTAAGTGTTGTGCAGAAATCTACAATATGACAAAATTATAAAATAAACCTGATTGTAAAAAACAGTCGAGGATAAATATTGTTTTCCCCACAACTATTCTTCCAAAAAACGATGAACAAGAGGGGATATTTATCATCAAGTTAACGCTCCATAGTTTTATAAACAGAATTAAATCTAATCCAGTTATTATTTTTATCATACTCTCCGTCAAAACTTGGTCAGTATACTAAAACCTCATGAGGCCTAAATGTGTAGAAAAATCCAATTTAAGTTCTGTAAATTGTTCTAGTAAGTCAACATGAAATTGTTGCTTGTTGTAATGATCCTAATAACCTCACCATTGTTGTAGAACGACGACAACAACGTTAAGGCGTTTAACGTCTAAGTTTTGCCACCTAAAATTAATTCCTTTTATAAGACGTCCACTAACGCCCACACCCCATCCCACTCCACATCTTAAAGACAGAAATTACAATAACAATGTGAAGTGTCTCCTATTTTCTGCATGGAAAGAACTGTAATTTTTAGAACTTTTTTACAACTGTTTTCTTTTCTGTGGAGGATGTAACTGTTTTATGCCATACGGCGATATATCAATTTCTTACCGACGATAGTCGACCGGCATAAGAACTACATGTTAAGGGCCAGAAGTTGAATGCTTTTACGAAACTTTTTTTGGACGGCTAAAATATGTAAAGGGCTTATGCATTCCAATTTTATCCCATCTAAATATGTTCTCAGTGCCATTTGAGTCAGGATTTCGAACTATTTTTAATATTCATACTGGCCAACATTATATGCCACTAATTGCGCCGTTTTGTTCGAGCTTAGGAACTTTTTGATGTCGCCAACCGCTTTGCGTTTATATCACGCAGCTTTTAGTGTACTCAAACAAACCATAACAAAGCGCCTATCTCACCATTTTGTTCAAAGGCGCAACAATCTGCAAGGTCTTTAATTCTAATCCGCAATATACACATACAGGCGCTAATGAACTCCTGATTCTTCTGCCCACATCGCGACATTATTTTTAGTACGTATTATATTATTTCACAAAACAATGTGCAGGTTATCACATTTCACAACTCCCAGCTTTGTCTTTGATTTTTATATTAAATGATCCGACCCTCCACAAACTAATCTTGTTAAACTTAAAATTTAGGGAATTGGTATAATTTCATAATCGCAAATGCAGCATTCCCTGAACGAAAGCTCTTAAAAACAGATGAGGGACTCCCATCAAATAATTTTCATCAGTGCTTAGCTCAATCCAAATGAATAAAGAGTTAATGAATGAAATGCTCAAGATCGCGCGGATTTTCTCCCTCATAAGTTATTTGTTTGCTGCAACTCTAAACTATGAACGGGCAGATGGGTAGTTGTAAAGCCTAACATTTTTAGCTAGCTCTTTATCAAAAGGTAACCTACTACTTCTTCTTCAGGTTTGAAGGCCAACATTTTTTTAGATTTGCATTGGTTAAGTTTTGAGAGCAAATGTTACAGTTACTCATTGCATCTTTGTTAGCGGAGCCAAAACCCGACTAACTCATCAGTATGGTTAACTGGCAAACTAAATAGGCCTCTATTATTACTTTTCTAATCTTATTATTCTCCTTGGCTTTGCTATATTAAACCATACGACTATGTAGAATATATCAAGGAGCGCGACCGTTTCTGGTCCGCAATTGTTATAATAGCATGGTTTCTAAAAACGAAGGACGGTCTTTGGTAGTTCTTGTTACAAACATTGTTAAAACAACAAATTAAAAATGAGTGCATCAAATGATACTGATGCAAAATATTCTGTTGGGTAGCACTACAATCAAAAAAATATATAGCAACTGATACTCCTGACATTGCTGAGACCCAGACAGACAGGCCCTCTTTTCATAAAAAGGTGGTACACCATTGAAAGCTTTCTTAACCCCCCTATTGAAAACGACACATCAGAAGCGTGGTTTCGTCCATCCGATCAGTTTTATCAAACCAGTTAACGTGGGGGGGGGCTTGTGTTTTTCGCATCACTGGGTGGAGTGTGCGTATGCAGATCCATTTCAATCACCTGATCCTTTGGGAGGTCAGTGTACAGATTTCATTTCTATTACACCTTCAACGTATTTTGTCTGAACGCAAGCGCCATTACCAAAAACAAACCGTTAACTCGCATTCAGCGACAGAATAGACAGAAGGCTTTTTGAAAGATCCTGTAACGAAATCAATATAACATCAAGACAGACTTTAGACAAAAGTAGGATCTTAAACATGCCTAGGCGACCTTTATTTTCCGTGGCAACGCACAGAAAGTATAACTATGACTGGCATCCACCTTTCAAACTTTCTTTTTGGCCCAACTGTTCAGTCCCGGGTCTCTACTAGCAAGAGCAGAAAACAGCAACGGACAAACATTTTATTTTAGACACTTCTAAGGCCTAACTAGAGCGGAATAAACGAATAAACGACTCTATTTCGCACTTACGTTGGTGATTGCTATGTTCGCAAGCACAGGCAGATCGAGCAAACTGATCTTTCTACTGGCTTTGGCGCACAAAACAATACTTAGGCAATATTTAGAGGACTCCATTAATTCTACAGTTTGATTTATAACCTTCAAGTTTCAAAAAAGGTACCCACCATGTTTTACAAAACGCAAGATCGAAAGTAGACATTGGGCAGTTGGCACTGTTTATACATGCTGCCTTCTGACCTCAGACCCCAGAATAGGTTAACAATAATAAACTAATTATAATGAAATTCTATAGCAGGCAATGAACAGAAGGTTGGAAAAACGACCCATAAATTCAGAGCCAGTAATATTACAAACATAAAAACACCAAGAATTAAAGTCCATCCCAATCCCCAGAAGTCCAAACTCCCAAAAGTTCATTGAAACTCAGCAAAGCGTGCGGAATCGGGTAGGCGGGAGGGCCAGGAATATGAAAAGACAAGCGCTTGTTCTTGGATTAACTGCATAGGATTACTATGTCTTTAACATACTAACTATTAACCCACTATGAATAGAGACCTAATGCCCATAAGTGCACGGCATAAGCCAACTACTTTGTCTTGCTGTAGACAAAGCCAGCTAACAATACCTCCTAATATACCAAGTAAAGTCCTATAGCTTTACCATCTAATTTTTTTAATAAATTCGCAGATGATCAAGCTGTTTTTTTACGCCATGATTTAATTAAGTGGTGCGATGGGTGGCGAGGCACTGTTCAGGGGTGGGGGCTGTGGGGGGGGGGGGGGGGGGGGGGGGTGATTGACCTCCACCGCCGCCTGTAATAGCCAACACCATGTAACTTATTGCAAATCTAAGGCAGTTAATAACGCTGCTAATGTGACTCCTTGCTACTAAAAACAGTTTTCGATTCGTTTCTGCTAGAGTTGTGTCTTCATAAAAATTCTGGATAGTTTTCTTTCTCTTATTCTGGCTCACATATTGAGTTCGTAATTGTTCTCGGTTAGTAGACAAACTTCTAGTCTTTGCCGATTCTCTCTTGTCAAATCTTTTAGTCCTTTGGTTATTCTTTCTTTAATATCAGCCCTAAGTTGCGTTCAACACCCAACGAGTTTTTTTCTTTTTATTCTTTTTTATATGCTCTCTAGTTCACCTATTTTGCTAAATTGTTTGTTAATTCCGCCTCTGATGCTTTCTTAAAGCAGATCAAGTCCGTTATTTCTCGGCATGGTAGCGGTGAGTCCGTGTAACAGTCTTTCATGCTGATCTTCTGAAAAACTGGTTTTCGTGCTTCTATTGCATTTAAATATTCATCTGCCGATTGATTTTAATTTCTTTAAGTTCCATGTTTTTGTATTTGTTAGCTGTTGAGTTCCTGCAGTGGTGTTTTGAAGTTTAGCAACTGCATACTTATCTAATGTTTGGTTTAAGAAATGCCAAGGCGATTATGATCTTCAACAACTGAATCTTTGTATAATGTCCTCTTGCTAAAAAACTTGATGGTCTGGTTTAGTTGTAAAGCCCGAACAAGTGTCCCTGTCTTTTTTTACAGACAAATGACCATCTCTAATTCAAAATCATTTGGTCTATAAATTCGGGGGTCTTGGCCAAAAACTTTTTAAAATGCCGCGACCGTTACTTTCTGTTAATTTCACAGATTTTCCACGCCGCCTTTTAGAGCATTGAGCGATGCGTGTTAAAAAAGGGATCATTTCACTCATGTAGTTCTCCACGATCCAAAACAACATAAACTCTTCAGCTTTCAATTCTGCCTTTATAATAATTAACTTTTATTTTGCATCAATAAAAAAATGTCCACATAGAATATGGGCTCGATTCTACCCGCAATAGAAGCCTGAAAAAGCCCTGTCGTGAATGGAAATTAACTGAATATTACGTTCCAAATTAACCATCTACTAATGAATGCGGATCCAAATTCTTACTGTAAATTTCAAACTTAGAGCGATGAATTGATTGGTCCAGGCTCTGCGCGACTTACTTTCAAAATAGAAACTCGCTTCACAACAGACCCAAACAGGACAGTTGTCCAGAATCTGGAACGGCAATCGTTAAGAAAAATTTCTATAAAAATTGAGGGCAAGAATATTTTCTTTACACAAATGCAACATATTTTAACCAATTCTGATCTATGGCAACCGAATGAAGGCTGATCTTGCGTTTCAAGGAATCGAAAATGAAGAAGCACATAAAACATAGAATAGGCCGCAGGAGATACTAAAGACGGCAAAAAGTATGTAGCCGTAAATTTTTTGCGAATGGAAAATCGCTTTTTCCATTTCCCAAACTATTTTGAGTTATGTTAAAGCGCATTCTCCATACTATCAAGGTGCAATAAAAAGACAGAATGTCATATGACCTAACTTTTATTGACATACAAACGTTTATTATATCATCATACACGAAGCAAAGTACAGCATTTCTGACATCCGTTAAGTTCGACGTTGGTTAGCAACCCTTACTTAGCAAGGCTGATTGAGAAACAATATCAACAAAATTAGCAATATATTTACGAAAGAGAGATCATCATACACATATCCCAGAACTGGGCAGAACACTATAGGAATTTTAGTTTTTAGCGACTCAAGATCGCTTAAAGGTATTTTATTGCTCTCGAAATGAAGAACCGTTCAAAAGAGGAAGTGAAAAGTTTTTTTTTAATCCTAAAATAAAGAAAGTACAATGTTCATTGAGTACTCCTAACCAAATTTACGCTAGCGGGGTTACCGTATCAGCATTTGATGAAATAAGAAAATCCTGTTTGGAGGGCGGGAGGTGTAGAAATCCAACAGTTGACCTTGTGTCAAAGAATACATCTTCACAAGATTAGGCTTGATTGATTATTTAACAACAAAAAAACGTATTATTATGGATTTGACCTAAGGTCAACCAGAGATAAACAGTTCAAGGAAGCGGAGAACTGTGAGAGACGTAATAAACATTCAAATTGATAAATAAGAGAAGCCGATAAACCGCTTAATGTACATTTTGTTATTTTAATATATGATCGCAGCTGACTATTAAAGAAAACAGATTAGAAAGAAATACAATTTACTAAATATTTTTAATTTTAAAAAAAGCATGACTGTTACAGTTTATCCAAATGTGCCTACAGCGGCCGCCAAGAGAAGAGATAGTAGAAAACCCTGGCAAACAAAAACTTCAGATTAACAAACAATACGCCAAATTACAGCAAGTACTAAGAGCAAGACCTTTCAAAATACAGCAAAACCAAACGAAGGTATTCTCCGCCTTTAATGCGGTTACATATGTTTAAAACTGGAGTCATCGACTAAAAGTGCTCTATCAGCAGAACAAGTGTTGGTCTCTTAGCAACGGGCATTAAGGCGCACCCGCACTTAACCTCTAGGATAGTCCTTAGGACTCTCGTCCTGTGATCATAGCGTAAGTGCGGCTGAGTCAAACAAATTAAAAACTGAACTCCTCCAAAAGCACGCAGCTATGGTTCAACTAAAAACGTCAAAACATAGTCGTTCAAACTGACAATAAATAAAGCACTAGCTGACTCAAACATCACGGATGAAGAAATAATCGTTTACAGCCGATTTTGATGACTACAAAGACAAAGTTTGATCTTCAAAGAAAGCGACGGACAACTTTTTCCTCAACGCCAGACGCCGAGCAGAAAAACAGGAATGCTTAAAAAAAGTAAACGAAACATTAAACTCTGTCTAAACATCTCACAGTAACAAACAACGAAGGGGTGTTTATACTTTATTTTATGAGTCCCTAAGCACAAAAAGACCGTTTGATATTAATTCTGATTAAGTATTTTTTTTAATTTCAATAACTATTTTGCAGTTAGAAAAAGAACTCACATGGCAAAATATTAAGGGACCAGACCAATTTTTTGAAGAATGCTTGAGAGAGAGCGTTTATCAAGACACTGAATGAAATTGATTTAGAAGTCATTGATTCCAACAAAACGTACAGCAAGCGTTGTTCATGCAATTTCTTCAAGTTTCCAGGTAAACTAACAATAGACCCGCCAGTTAAAGTAATGTTAGCTGTTTTTAATCGACTATGTAACAATAAATAAGAAAATCTAGAAGTCTGGGTCTCAACTAAAACAACAGACTATTCTTTTCCATCACGACAAACACCAACCTGTTGGGGCAGACCGACCTCTTGCACAGTATTGACGCTGCCGCTGAAGACGCCAAAATGAAAGGCTCTGGTTGGTCCTAGGGCGAAGTTTTAAGAGATTATGATTAAAACAGGCTAAGTATGCACCGATTGTTGGCAATCCCTTACATTTTCACTGCCTCGAGAGATGGTACGAAAAGAGCAGTTCAAAACATAAAGAATCAGACAACAAATGTTTTATGTGTGTGTTCTCGCAATGCTGCATTAATATCCGCAAAAACGCAGAGAGAGTGGTCTAACTATCGTCCTAACATCAATGATCTTAACTACAATGAAATCCTATCCTGTTAGTGGTAGATCAAATTGATCCAGTTTTGAAGAACAAACAAAACACAATAACTTTAAATTTACACATGGATGAGGAAACAAATCTACAGCCCATTAAAGTGTCCCAAAGAACAGCCCCAACAATTGGCGAACAGAACAAAAATCAATGTTACTTATAATGATGTTTTTCAACCAGCGGTGCTACCGCATTACACATTAATACGAACAATGATTAAACTATGCTGCATACATCAAAAGTTGGGCACAAACAAGAATTCTGCAGAAAATGTTTTAACAAGAATTCATCTGTGCAAGCCGCGACGAACATAAAAACATTGTTATTAACCCATTGACTGAGTAATACAGAACTAATTTACCCCCACAACCCTGATCTAAAGTTAGGTTTAAAGACCTGAAACGTATGCAAACTAGTCCATATGTGTTTACGCAGACTTTTCGAATCGCACAATGTTTCCTTATGAAAGGGCCGAACCCCTACAACAACTTCGAAAACAGTCTAATGCTTAAACAATCCAATTGTACATTTGCCTTCATTGTTGTCAGGTCGGATGGCGCCTTCAGCACCAAAATTGCATAGATGGCCCAGAATCCTGCAGAATACTTCTTAGAAACGCATGCAGAAAGTGCGATGACTGTTCTAATAATCTAAACTATCTGAAAATCATAATGACGCCTGAAGACCAACAACACTATGACTCAGCCACACATTGGTTGATTTGTGGAATAGAACTCATGAAGAAGCAAAAAATCCAAAAGAAAGAGACCATGAAAACAGTATGTGAAAGTTCAGAGAGCAGCGCACAGAAATGCTATCTTCAACAAAAGTTTTGAACCAAAACATGGAAGAGCCTTAATTCTTTCATACTTGCGAGTTACGACTCTCATCATATAATGAAAGCAGTGGACGATGCTTACATGGTGTATCCATGTCATTGCACAGTCATCAGAAAAGTACATGTGCTTTAATCTAAATAACATTCTTTTTATGACCTCTATCATCACATGAGGGATCATTAGATCTCGGGGCGAGGGCCTTAAAAGTCACTGCCTAATAACAAAAGAATAATTTTAACTACTCAACTCATGTTAGAAAGGGCGTTTTTACCCTTATTAGTACATGAACCTTGGAAAGGTTTGATGAAGAAACTACACTTCTCTAATGGCCGGCGGGGCTAGCTTAGAGTAAAGGACATCAGTGATGCTGATTACCAGCAATATGCTCAAGAAGGGCTGGCGAAGTTATAGAGTGTAAAAAACAATGGAGACTATCATGATTCATACTTGAGCGATGTATGTTTGTTGCAGACGTCTTTGAAAACGATAGAAAGACCTGCATGAAACATTATAGCTTGATCCCGCGCATTACATTTGCTCTCCCCGGAATGACTGGATGCTTCGTAAAGTTTACTGGTGTACAGATTGATTTATTGTCCTGATTTACCCAATGGATTCAGATGAATTGAAAACGGATTGCGTGAGTAATTATATGCGTCGCATCATTACTGTAAAGCAAACAACAAATACTTTGGACGATTATGATCCCAGTAAAATGTCTAACTATATTATGTATTATGATGGCAAACAATCTGTAATGGATGGCAATGGCCAATCACTCCATTACGTAACTTTAAATGAACACAGGCGGCGATTCCGATATAATAATACAAAAGGCATTAAAGTGAATGTCATTTATAAACGCCAGAATCAAAAGCGTGTTTTCATTCTAGAAGTTGATTTAGACTATCCTCATGAACTCCATGACCCTGCATATGACAACCATTAGCAGCAGAAAGTCTAAAGATGGATCCCAAGCGAGCCCTAAACTGTGCCAAATCTTCGAGGCAAAAAATTATTCTGTCATTACAGCTTCTACAATTTTTATTTAAGACATGTTGAAGTTGACAGCATTCATCGCATACTTGCTATTTGACCAAGAACGGTTTCATGAAACCATACATCATGAAGAACACAGATCTCCGAACTAAATCAACAGAATGCTTCAGAAAAAGACTTTTTTCAAGCTGATGAAACACCAGCAGTTTTTGGAAAGACTATGGAGAAAGTCCCCCACTAAGCGTAAAGATGTCAGATTAGTCACCAAAAGGAGAACGAAGCAATTAACTGACTACTAAAACCTAAATATCAGGACTTTAGAAGAATTCCATGAGAAGCTTTTTGGCATATGAGAAAAAAAAGAAAGTCAAATTAAACAACCTGTATTTATTGGGGTTTACTGTTTTATAATTATCAAAGCTTTTGATGTAGAGTTTCTTTAATGACTACATTAAGCCCTCGTATCCTGAGTCCAGAGTAACTATACACAGATACAGAACAGTTTTTGATATAGATATCCCTACTGAAGACATCTATAAAGACATGGAATTAGAAGTGGCTAAAGGTCATGCGGGATGGTATGACACGTCCGATTATCCTAAAGATTCGCCTTTGCATTCAATTACTAATAAGAAGGTTTTAGGAAAGATGAAGGATGAATTATCTGGAAAGGTGATCAAGGAGTTTGTTGGTTTAAGGTCAAAAATGTACAGTATTTCGAGCCAGGAGAAAATCATTAAGAAAGCAAAGGGAATATCTCGCAGCGTTGTGCAGTCAAAATCACATAAACTACAAAGAAGCATTGTTTGGCAATAAGACTTTTCAACATGACAACGTAAAACTGCGATCTAATCTACATGAGATCAACACAACAGTTGTAACAAAGAAGTCGTTAGATAGAACAAACACAAAACGTGTGTTTGTTAATCCAGAGTTTTCATATGCATATGGTCATTATAGAACCGTAAAATAATTAAAGCGGAACTGTGTCTGGTGGGATTATCTGCAGTTCTTCTTTTACAAAAGATCTTTGAGGAGCTGGTTGTTTTGTTGTGTCAGTTTCTCGTAAATAATACACGGGCGGATTCATCTTTACAATTCTTTTTATTTCATATGGATCAACACTCCAAACTGGATCTGTTGCCCTGATGCGAGTGTCCCCTTCTGCTTCCCCCGGTAAATAAAGGTACCTTACTTTTAAACCAAACGGTAATAGTTTGCCGGATGAAAACTCTCCTTCAGCAACATCTATTGTTTGTTTTTTGATTGCTTGTACTGGTTTTAGGCCTTTAAATTCTTCATTATTCATTGCGCGCAAAACTGAGGGCAGTCTTCTGACCCATTCTGTGTTGCGAGAATTGTCAATCAGCTCTCTGTGATACTGGTAGGAAAAAAGTCTTTCAGCTAACTGTTTGTTAAAGTTTTCAACTAAAGCCTGTGATCTGTGAACTCCGGGAATGCCTCTTTTAATGGTAACTCTATGTTTTAACAATAATTGATTCACTTGGCCTTTAAATTCTTTTCCATCATCAACTTGAATCATGCGAGGATAAGTTAGCGGCCTCGTTGGTATATCAGTTGTATGGCAACAGCAACAGCAGAAGCACTCTTTTGTGTTAATGGTTCTGCATCTTTGTACCTTGAAGCTATGTCAATGACTGTGAGTGCGTACTTAAATCTTTTTCGTCTAATCCTATCAGAGGGAAAATATAAAAGATCCATTTGAGGGGTGTTGTTTGGAGTTGTATTGACAAAGTGTGGTTTTGTATTCGTCTAGGCGCCGGAAATAAATTTCCCAAATCGCTTGTTTAAAAACCCATTCTTTTGCTTTTTTGTTCATGACCCCAGCTGCTTGGCTAGCTTTTTAATTGCGTTTTTCCCCTTCCCAAAAATTTTTGGCGAAAATAGTTTTGTTCATTTTTTCTCACCCAATTTATGCGAAACAAAAACAAAACACCATCCCAGCGACAATAAACCCCGATTTCTTCATTTTTTGTTTTCTGATGGTTGAAAAAAAGTCACTGAATTTTGTGGGGGCAATGTCTCATTGGTTTGCGTTAAAAGAAATATTTTTTTATTGCTTGATCAACTTTTTTAAATGTGTAAGCTATCCCCCGTTTTTTCAGTCTGTCATTAATAAAATTAACTGCTAAAGTCTCTGTTTTTCATGGGCGTCTTGTGCGCTGCTAGTTGCTATAGCTTGTTATTTTTTTTCTCTCGCCGTCACCCCCCAGTTACTAAACGCGAAATTACTTCCGCTAAAGGAAGGCATTCCCCACGCGCCCCCTTTTAATTTTGGGGTAAACCCTTTTTTTATAAATTATTTTTTTTTCTTTTTATATTGTCGGGAAATTTTCCTTGTTGATGAAAATCTTTCGGGCAAACAAGCCAATGATAGCAATCAGCTTTCTGAATCCTAAAAGTTAGTTTCCCAAAGTCTGCTGTTTAATTCTTAAAAGGCTTTTAAACATTGATTTCCCTACACTTGCCCTCCAATAACGCAGAATGGTATAAAAGGTTGGTAACAGTTTTTTCGGTGCTATTTTTTTTAAAAAAAAATAATTATAATTAAAAAAAAAACATGAACATGATGTCTACTACGCTAAAAGGGCGTAAACCTTCCTAAACTTATGAATGCCCAAGTTGATGCCCAAGCTATTATGCCCAAAAGGGAGGCTGTATTTTTTGGCAGCATTGGAAAAAAAACATTTCCCTGGGGAACTGAATTCAGCATTGAACAGATTCAAAAAATGTCGCAAAGGGACATTTTAAAGTTCAAACGGGTATGAAGCGCAGCGGGGGTCTGAATGGTGAAAATGGGGGGCAAACGGTTCTTATTTTGTACACAAAACTATCGTAGTTTTGCTCCATGATTTGAACAAGATCTTACGTTTGATTTAACGCAAACCCGTTTTAAAAAGTCATTAGAGTCTCTGGGAGTGATCATACCAGTTTGGAACATTGTTACGCCATTAATCATGGGATTAATAATTTTAATCTATGATTTTGTTTCCCTTCAAAATGAACGAGCTAAAAATCGCAAACCCAAAAAACACTGAATCAGGTGGAGAAAGTAACCAAGCCAGAAAATCACAAAAACGCGAATTGGTGGAGCCAGTGAAAAGCTCCTCATCCTGGGGGTTAAAGCGGAAGAAAATTACAGGTGGAACAGACAAAAAAAATTAATGTTACAAAAATAGACCATCTAAAACATAAACCGCCAACCCCAAAAAAATTTAATTCAATCCCGCATAAAAACTCCAGCGTTTTTAAGGGCCCCCAAGTCTTCATGGAAATTGAACTTAAAACTGTTCCCATTTTGGGGCCCCTTGCTGCTGGGGGGGGGCGTTATTACGGTTAAAAAATATATCACAAGGCAACGAAACAAAAGCAATCAAAACAACCTAAAACCATAAATACAGAAAAAGACAAGCCCAAAAAAACCCGCCCCAAAAGATCATTTTGATCCATTTAAAATGCAATAATATTTTAAATTTTTTTTAAAAAAAATGATCATGGCGTATTATAAAATATAAAGTCAATAAATAAAGACATGGAGCCCTAAAAAAGACATTTCCATAGACCAAATTTAATCAATGCGGTTGCTTGGATGAAAAATTCATTAAGATTATGCAGAAAGCTGACAAGACACCTCACGATGACATTTTTTTTGAGGGTGTGTGACAAATTTTAAACATCTACTATTTAAGATAAAAACATAGCTTGTATTTTTTTAATAATTATAAGAAAACTTGAAAAGAACTTGGTTGTACTTTAAAGGCAACTTAGTTATGTCTTGGGGTATTTAAATCAAGAACTTAGAAGTTATTTGATCAAAAATTTAATAGGAACTTGAAGAAACTTAATTAAAACTTAAAAAGAATTTGGGGGAACTTAATAAAAAAATTAATTAAGAACTTGGGCAACTTGGGGGTAGGGTGTGTGTGGTGTACACAGGGGGGGGGGTGGGGGGCGTGCGTGGTGGGGTGGGGGGGGGGGGGACTGCGGGGTGGGGGAGGGGTGGGGGGAGTGCGTGCGGTGTGTGCGCGCACCTTTGATTTTTTATAAGAAACGAATGTTCAGAATATAATTGTTATTTTCATAAAAAAACAAAACAACAACAAAACAGCACACAGCACAAAATTTAAAAAAAAGGGAAATGCTTGCATAGGAAAGGGAAAGGGTTTTTATGGGGTTGGGGTTAAACGCCGTAAATTTCAAAAGGTGCCGGGTTCTCTTCAATGAAGTTATTCAAAGCAGCCACCAAATGCATTTATCAAAACTTGATTTAAAAACAAGAAGTTGAATAAAGTAAAATTTTGTGGCCGCCCCAAAGGGGCCAAAAAATTTTAAAAAGGACGTTGAAACGAAGCAGTGAACCAGTAAACACAGCAATATATACAAAGTCATGAAGTGCTTGTGGAAATTCAAAGGGAGTCAAATCTAAACAAACCCGACCGCTCCTGCATGACGGTACTAAAAAAAAGATCTTAGTCATGGTAGGCCTGCCCGTGGTCTTCAGTCCGCGCACTGTTGCTAAAGAGCCAACTCAAACAAACCCGACCCCTCCTGCATGGGGGTATCTAAAAATAGATCTTTCGTCAGTGGTGGATCATGGTCTTACAGGCGCGCGCCTGTTGCTAAAACGCCACACAAACAACATTGTATGACAAGGGCTTGACATTGAGGGTTTGCCTGGGGGGAGGGAGGGAGGGTGGGGGAAAAGCGACGGGGGGGGGGGGAGGGTGTTAAGGTCAAAGGACAGAATAAATGACACCAACCGCCTTGCGCGGCGGGGGGTTATAGGATACCAAAGAAACGCAAAATTTTTTGCCCTTTTAAAACCCTCTAATCTGTCTATTTCTTCTGACATACGTAAAATTTTGGGGAGCAAAAAAGTTCTAAAATGAAAGGTGATTTTGATTTTTCAGCAAGAATAGCCTTAAATTTCCTCTGTTCCTTCAGAAGGCGGGCTGGGGGTGAAATGGGGGTTGTCTGGGCATGCCACACTAAATATGTGCACCCTGTCCCCGTTTTTCCCGGGCATGGTCCCTTTAACTAAACAAGCACTGAAAAAAAAAGGGGCTATATTGTACCCGGGAAATTTTGAACTATTTCTATGAAAAACTGAAAGAGCACGAAAGATAAATGTATATTTACCAGGGAAATTTTGAACTTTTTTTTTTTAAAAAATATCGAACAGATGTTGAACTGAAATCAAGCGGTTTGACAGTTCTTAGTTCTTGGGGGCTCTTAATGAGCTAATAAAAAATCCGACAAGAGAACAAGGCTCGCCACTCAATTTCTTTTTCAAAAACTTGCCATGGCCTCATGAAAAAAATGTATTTTTTTTACAAAATCGGTTTTTGCGGAAAGTTTCCTTTCGAAGATAAAACACTTTAGCCATTTTTTGAGTAAAATTTGTGCCCCCCTTCCGCACTGACAGAAGGTTGAAACACACTTCCCTGACTCGCCAATTTTTAAAACCACAAATTTTCTCTGAAACGTCTTTACAGCCCACCGGTCAAAGTTAAAAAGGCGGCTGTGTATGGGGGCACAACACAAATGTCACGTGATTTAAGTCGGCACTTGATTTGATAAAAGGCTTATGCGCAGTAAACAGACTAGAACTGGAAGCCGTCTCGCATCGGGTGTGCGAGGGGTGGTCTCGCAGCAGTTCCTGCCCCCACGAACCCTGTAACCGAACGCCCTGCCCAATCCACGAACCGAAATTAGGGCCCGTGGCACAGTTCTCGGTCAAGCCATACTAATTTCTAGATTTAAGCAGGATTTTTTTCTTTATGTTGTTCAGTATGTTTGTTTTTAGAAAATCGTTATTTTTTTTACTTGTCAAGACAGAAAAAGGGGGGCTTTTAGGCCACTTTTGCCCGAAAACTGGTTTCGCAAAAATGGCCAGGATGGTAAAAATAAGTTTTTATTGTGCATGTTGGGGTGGTTGGAATGTTGATTGTGATTGTGATGTTGTGTGTGTTGGGGAAAGTTATTTATGACTGTGTGTGTTGGTGTGAATAAACGGGGTGTTGTACGTAATCTTTCTTGTGTGGGCTCTTGCGAGGCGTGTGAGGGCAGTCACCCTTCACCCCCTCAGACCGATTTGTCAGGGCAACCTCCAGGGGTCGGTTTGACGTCCCCTACCCGTCAATGTCCCAACGGCTATCTGAAAAAAGCAGAGGAAAAAAATGTCTTTGTGAAACCTTTTTAAAAAGTTTTTTTTAAAGGTTTTTAACGGTTTTTTTTTTTTTAGAGATTAGCCCAAAAAAAATCCTCGGGTCACAACAGACGTACCTGCCAAATTTCATTACAATCGGTTGAGCCGTTTTTGAGTCTATAGCGTACACAGACACACACACACAGACAGAATTTGCCATTTATATATTAGATATATATATATATATACTAGCCGGTGGAACGTCAAAGAGACACACCACTTCATTGTCGCCTATGTTATGTGAAGGAAGATTTAGTCTGTGTGGTGGAACGCCAGAGAGACATACCACTTCATTGTCGCTGATGTTATGTGAAGGAAGATTTAGTCTGTGTGGTGGAACGTCAAAGAGACACCACTTCGGCATATAACTCTCTCTCGTCAGCAATGGTTTGGGATCACTTGTGTCCGTCACAGTATATTGAAGCTGTAAAGGCAGGTGTGGGGGGGGGGGGTCTTTTTTTTCCTTGATTTTATTTATTTTTGCTTGTTTATTAGAGTTTTCTTACATGTACCCCGAGTTCGCCACACATGTGATATGTTCGTTCTGTTGTTGTTGTTGGTGTTGCTGATTGTTGTTGATCTTCTTCTTCTTCTTCTTTTTCTTCTTCTTCTTCTATACCTCCTCCTCTTCCTCCTCTTCCTCCTCCTCCTCCTCCTCCTCCTCCATCTTCTTTCTTGTCTTTTCTTCTCCTTTCTGTTCTTCTTCTTCTGCTTCTTCTTCTGTTTCTTCTTCTTCTTCTTCTTCTTCTTTTCTTCTTCTTCTTCTTCTTCTTCTATTCTCTCTCTCTCTCTCTCTCTCTCTCTCTCTCTCTCTCTCTCTCTCTCTCTCTCTCTCTCTCTCTCTCTCTCTCTCTCTCTCGTGTAAGAGAGAACTTTTCAAAGCATACAAATAAAGAACATCTCCATACAATCCCAACAAATAATATGAACAATGATATATGTCTTAACAGCATTTGAACACTAGCTTTTTATCCATTGAGCCTTATGTCGCGTGCAGGTGGATTTATTCTCTGGTGTGCAAACCAATTTTAAGCACACTCCTTCTGGTCACACATGGCTCCCGTCAGCGACGGTTTGGGACCACATATGAATTACCGTATCTTTAAGTCTTAAGAGCTTGTCAGCTTTTCCCCAAATGTGTTAATTCAGCACTTGTACTTTTTTGTTTGTTTGTTTCAATGACATACCACCTGTCCTGGCTTTCCGTGTTTTTTTTTTATTGATGCTGTTGTTCGTATTGTTGTTAATGTTCCTGCTTTTCTTGTTGTGAAGGCAACATTTGGCACACTTTTGCCAAGAGGCGAGAACAAGTTCGCAAGATGGGCCGAGCACTTCAAAGAACTAACAGAACCGAGCCATCCACACCAGCTGAGGCGGAAGACCCATCCCTCCTGCTCCCAATCAACACCGATGACTTCACTGAAGAGGAGATTAGAACAGCAATCAAGACATTACAGAACAATAAGTCCCCTGGGTTCGATGGAGTAACAGTGGAAATGCTTAAAGCTGGTGGCGACTGCATTGTCTCCTGTATGTGCAGTCTCTGTAACCAGGTTTGAAACTCCGGTGTCGTCCCAGAGGATTGGAAGAATGGCGAAGTCGTCTCTATCCCCCCAAAAGACAACTCCTCAGAGAGGACTGGCCGAGCCTGGCCTCCCCAATCACAGCTCTTGGAACACTCTGATGCATATTACAGTTCTGAGTGAAGCTTTTACGCAACCTGTTACGTATTTCATTCAGAACCGTGTTCCAAAACAATGCAGCACAAAGTGTGGGTTTCTCTCAAAGACAGAATGGGGCTTGGTGTCTGACAGTGGGCAATTGAAAAAAATCAGAATAAACGCATTTCTCACGCACACATGCCAAGACCGAGTCGTACATTCCACGTAATGCCATATATAACTTTCCGTTGACTCCGTTTTTTTCTAAGAACATTCCATAATATATTTCTGTTTACAGAATCAAAAGCTTTTCTGAAATCAACAAAAGCGACAAACAATTTTGTATTTTTAAGCATGTATTTTTGTACAAGGGCAAACAACGTAAATATATGATCAGTTGTACTGTACCCAGATCTAAATCCTGCCTGCTCCTCCACGATTTTCTCTTCCCAGTCTGCCCAACGTTTTAATCTCACATTTAAAATGTATGTGTAAACTTTGCTGACAACACTTGTCAGTGCTACACCTCGGTAGTTGTCAGGAATGTTTACAGCTCCCTTTTTGTGGATAGGAACGATGATTGATTCAGCCCATTCAGCCGGAAAAGACCCGCTCCGAAACAAGTTATTAAATATCAATACTAGAACATCAATTACTAAATAATTAGAACTCTTTAGCATTTCCCCTACAATTTTATCTGGCCCTGCACTCTTCACACCCTTCAAATGTTTTATGCCGTCAATCACTTCTTGTCTAGTAATCGGTTCGTTGAATAAAGGCTTGTATGTTTCCGTCATTTCTGTTTCTAATTCTTGTCGTTGTACTCCATTACCTTCCGCTGTGTTACTAGAGTGGTTAAAGACATTAAAGAAATGATTATAACATTGCTGAGATGTAATATCATTATTTATCGTTGTCTTTCTGTTCACCTGTCCTACTGCTGACCAGAAACGCTTTGGATCATTGGCTGACTCTTTTAATCTTTGTAATCTAATCTCATCAAATTCTTCCTTTTTCTTTTTCCTCAGATTACTGTATTGTACTCTTTCTTTGACGTACTCACCTTTACGCTCTGTCTTATGTGGCTCGGTTTTAGCTCTCCTGAATCTCTGAAGCAGATTTTGTACCAGACGTTGTTTTTGTCAACATTCCATGTCAAACCAGTCATCACACTTTTTCCTTACGTTATAAACCTTTCTCACCGTGCACGCTGCGGCACCACACAAACCATTCACAAAAAGTTCAGTACATAAATCAATGTTATGACAGTTTTGAGTAATTCTTTCCATAATGTTTCTAAAATCATTTGATTCTAATTCATTTTTAAACAAGTGTTCATTTTCATCAATCCATACAATCTTTTCTTCATTACTCTGCAGTGCTGACCTGTCTTTTTTGGCTTCGTTAAACCCATTCTTTAATTTCATTTCTACAGGCAAGTGCCATGAAA
>JAFLJL010017924.1:133685-136185 GCA_018398815.1 Conus ventricosus | reverse complement strand
TCTCTCATGTGTGTGTGTGTGTGTGTGTGTGTGTTCATGTGTGTGTTGTGTGTGTGTGTGTGTGTGTGTGTGTGTGTGAGAGAGAGAGAGAGAGAGAGAGAGAGAGGAGAGAGAGAGATGAGAGAGAGAGAGAGAGAGAGAGAGAGAGAGAGCGACTTTTTTGCTGTTGTAGTCTGAGCAGAGGCATGTATCAAACTTGTGAACTAATCAATGGTGGAAAATAATCTTGCCATTAAGCGCTGATGTGAGTTAGTTTTGATCGATTTTGTGTGTATTGTCATTGTTGTAATGTTGCCTAACAACTTGTGCACACAATATCATGCTGTTTCTTCGTTCTCTGCAGGAAAATAAACCTAGTCGAGTTTGGTATTAAAAGAATTGTCTGCAATTCGCCAATACAGTCGTCTCAGGAGCGTATAAGTATTATATTCTTCACGACAACAACGAATTGTCAAACTGACAACCCCTTTTTTAACGGCCGCGCGGCAATGCCGAAAACACAGCTGCTGGACTTGTTGTGTGCACGGCTGACAGGCAGCGCTGTGTACAGCGCAGTAAGCTAGGGGTAGGGAGCCGCCTGCAGTAAACACTGCCTTCCCTGACCTTGGCAAGTGCAGCAGCCGGAGAGGTGTTAACTCCCTTGCTTCGCTGAACACTAAAGAACTCGCTCTGAACAGCCGTGAGGGTACTGGTAGGTTTAGGGGTTAGGGTTAGGGTTTAGGTTAGGTTTAGGGTTAGGGTTTTAGGGTTAGGGTTTTAGGGTTAGGGTTTTAGGGTTAGGGTTGGGGTTAGGATTGGGGTTAGGGTTAGGGTTAGGGTTTAGGGGTAGGTTTTAGGGGTAGGGTTAGGGTTAGGGTGTTAGGGTTAGGGTTTTAGGGTTAGGGTTAGGGTATGGGTAGGGTTAGGGTTAGGGTTAGGGTTTAGGGTTGGGGTTAGGGTTAGGGTTAGGGTTTTAGGGTTAGGGTTAGGGTTAGGGTTTTAGGTTAGGGTTAGGGTTAGGGTTTTAGGTTAGGGTTTTAGGGTTAGGGTTTTAGGGTTAGGGTTTGAGGGTTAGGGTTAGGGTTTTAGGGTTAGGGTTAGGGTTTTAGGGTTAGGGTTTTACGGTTAGGGTTTTAGGGTTAGGGTTTTAGGGTTAGGGTTTTAGGGTTAGGGTTTTAGGGTTAGGGTTGGGTTGGGGTTAGGGTTAGGGTTTAGGGTTAGGGTTTTAGGGTTAGGGTTAGGGTGTTAGGGTTAGTGTTTTAGGGTTAGGGTTTTAGGGTTAGTGTTTTAGGGTTAGGGTTGGGGTTGGGGTTGGGTTGGGTTTTTTAGGGTTAGGGTTTTAGCGGGTTAGGGTTTTAGGGTTAGGGTTAGGGGGTTAGGGTTAGGGTTTTAGGGTTAGGGTTTTAGAGTTAGGGTTTTAGGGTTAGGGTTAGGGTTTTAGGGTTAGTGTTTTAGGGTTAGGGCTAGGGTTTTAGGGGTAGGGTTAGGGGTAGGGGTAGGGGTAGCGGTAGGGTTAGGGTTAGGGTTAGGGTTGGGGTTAGGGTTGGGGTTAGGGTTAGGGTTTTAGGGTTAGGGTTTTAGGGTTAGGGTTAGGGTTTTAGGGTTGAGGTTTGGGTTGGGGTTAGGGTTTTAGGGTTAGGGTTTTAGGGTTAGGGTTTTAGGGTTAGGGTTTTAGGGTTAGGGTTTTAGGGTTAGGGGTTAGGGTTGGGGTTAGGGTTGGGGTTAGGGTTAGTTTTAGGGTTAGGGTTAGGGTTTTAGGGTTAGGGTTTTTAGGGTTAGGGTTTTAGGGTTAGGGTAGGGTTAAGGTTAGGGTTAGGGTTAGGGTTAGGATTTTAGGGTTAGGGTTAGGGTTGTAGGGTTAGGGTTAGGGTTTTAGGGTTAGGGTTTTAGGGTTAGGGTTAGGGTTTTAGAGTTGGGGTTGGGATCAGTCACTGATCAGTTGTCTGTGATGAGGATTCAGTCACTGATCAGCTGTCTGTGATGAGGATTCAGTCACTGATCAGCTGTCTGTAATGTGGATTCAGTCACTGTGAGAACTAACCCCCAGATCAGTTGTCTGTGATGTGGAATCTGTTACTGATCAGCAGTCTGTCATGATGATTCAGTCACTGATCAGCTGTCTGTGATGTGTGGATTCAGTCACTGATCAGCTGTCTGTGATGAGGATTCAGTCACTGATCAGCTGTCTGTGATGTGTGGATTCAGTCACTGATCAGCTGTCTGTGATGTGGATTCAGTCACTTGTCAGCTGTCTGTGATGTGGATTCAGTCACTTGTCAGCTGTCTGTGATGTGGATTCAGTCACTTGTCAGCTGTCTGTGATGTGGATTCAGTCACTTGTCAGCTGTCTGTGATGGGGATTCAGTCACTGATCAGCTGTCTGTGATGTGGACTCAGTCACTGCAGGGGACGTCGATTTCAGATGTGTAAATGTGACGTTGACAGGGTGACACACGACACTGGGGAAAAACAACTAACAAGCAAACAAACATGAAATTGCTCTGGCGGTGTTTTCCCCCTC
>JAFLJL010017924.1:97278-132685 GCA_018398815.1 Conus ventricosus | reverse complement strand
TGTTGTATGCGCGAAAGATGTTAGAAAACGTTTTACACAGAAAACAACATGGATATCAAGAAAAAACTAAAATCTGAAAAGTTTAGTAAATTAGTATTGAAAAACGGATAACCCTACACAGTATGTTTGTTTGTAGATAATCGTTATTTTTTTGGTTATTGAAAAAGAATGTGTGATGGATTATCATTTTTAATTCGTTGTTGAAGTGTTACTTGTCAGAGAACTATAAAATGTCTGTTCTAGAGTCATCCGCCCGAAACTGGTTTCGGGTGGATGGCCTAGAACAGACATTTTATAGTTCTCTCCGTTCATATCTGGCACCATATCATTTTCGGTGAAGGATATCCGTTCATATCTGACACCATGTTATTTTCTGTGTAGGATATCCGTCCATGTCTAGCATGAAGTTATTTTGGTGTAGGATATCCGTCCATGTCTGGTACGAAGTTATTTTTCTTCTTCTTCTTCCCAAAACACCGGTTCACTCAAAAACGAGTAGGTCACCAGCGCGCATGTTAAAAAGTAAAATAAAATAACATAAAACAGTGCGACTCAGACTGTTGGCCCCTGGAGCAAATTTAGCAACAAGGGGTCGCACTCGGTATTCAAGAAGATAAAAGCAATGGCCAAATTCAGGCCCAGGTATAGTAAAATATAAGGGAAGTAAAAATAAAAAATCGTCAATATGCAGATCTCAAAACTGTCGAATCAATTTGTTTTTGAATGAGATTGCATTTGTGGCAATCTTGATGGCACCCGGCAGTGAGTTCCACAGCCGTACAGAACTGGGATAAAAAGAATGTAAGTGGCTGTCAATATTTGATGCAGGTATGGTATAACACTGACCGCCACTCCTGGTGCTACTTTTATTCAATACTAGTTGTTCCATTGGAATATCAATTACTTTAGCTCTGCCTTTGAAAAAGGTGTTAAGTTTAATAAAAGCTCTTCTCTCTTCTAAGGGTTTCCATTCTAATTTCCTCATGTTCTTCCTAGTATTCCCCTTTTCTCTGATGTGGTTCCCTGTTACGAACCGTGCTCTCTCTCTGAATCTTTTCAAGGTTATCAATGTCCTTTAGATGGTAAGGATCCCAAACTGAGCAACATATTCCAGTACTGGTCTAACCAGTGTTTTGTAGCAGTCGTCTTTAACCTTTTGGGGCAGTCATTGATATTCCTGTGTAAGAAGCTAAGATGTTATTTGCTTTCTTACATACTAAATTGTAATGTTCTTTCCATTTGAGACGACTATCTATAATCACGCCTAAATATTTTGCAGCATTAGTTTCTTTAAGAATAGTATTATGAATAGAATAATCTGATCTAATTAGTGAGCGTTTGTTACATATACGCAACACTTGGCACTTTTGAGGATGAAATTCCATTTTCCAAGTTCTTTCCCACTCTGTAAAGCGTTTAGATCTTCTTGTAGAATGCGTGTATCATTCTTGCTTCTGATTGTTCTATATACTAAACTGTCATCTGCAAAAAGCCTTATAGTAGTTCCAGGAGAGAGATTTCTACTTATGTCATTTATATAAATTAAGAAAAACAAGGGCCCCAGAACAGTTCCCTGTGGTACACCTGACAAGACTGGTTTACAATGGGATGACGACCCTTCCACAACAACTTTCTGCGTTCTCCCAACGAGAATGATCTAGCCCATTTTAGCAAAGAACCGCCATGCCAATGTGTTCTAATTTACAGCAGAGCCCTCATGGTCAACCTTATCAAAGGCTTTAGAAAAATCTAATAAAATTGCATCTATTTGCTGTCTGTTGTTAAGACAGTTACTAAAATCATGAGAGTTGTTATAAGTTGAGTCTCACAACTCCTTCGCTGTCTAAAACCATGCTGGGCGTTATTTAAGAAATCATATTTGTCAAAATGGTCCATTATGCTACTATATATTATGTGTTCAAGTAATTTAGCTGATATGGATGTAAGAGATACAGGTCTATAATTCTCTGCTTTTGTTTTGTCACCCTTTTAAATAAGGGAACAGTGCTCGCATCTCGCCACTCATCAGGTATTACTCCCTGTCAGTGAAGCTTGGTAAAGTAATTGGTATACCTCACTCAATTCATTGGCACATAATTTTAAGAGCTTGCCAGGAACGCCATCGGGATCAGTAGCTTTGTTTTCATTGATATTGGTCAGTAACTTAAATACTCCTGCTTTGTTTACTTTGATGTTTTGCATTTCAGGGAGTTTATCATCATCCTTTAGTCCAACGTTAATTAAAGGTTTGGGATTTGAGAAAACTGAACAAAACTGCTTGTTTAGTAGTTTGCTTTCCTTCAGGTCCTGTATTAGGTTATTCTGGTTGTTTCTCAGGTCTGGAATCCAATGTTGTCTGTCTCTTACTCCTTATGTAAGACCATAATTTCTTGTTTTGATGATCACCTTCCGAAATCATCGAATTAACATAATTGGATGTGAGCAAGTCTACATTCTCTCTGACACCTTCTCTTAATATGTTTATACCTAACCAGTAATCTTTCTGAATTAGGATGTAGTTTCAATTTCTTAAAGAAACGATGTTTCCTTCTCAACAAACGTTTAGTTTTAGTAGTAATCCATGGCTGGTGGTTCTTGCTTGAAATTATTTTAGTAGGTATGTTGTCATCATAATAAATCCAAGTTAGTTTTTATACACTACCAAAGATCACTGACATTATCTTTAACACTATGGGACCTCAAAAACGACGACTGAAATTATGAGTATCCCTGCGCAATTTTGGTAAATCTGCTTGGTTCCAGAGTCTGATGGTACGTTTAGGGGGTTTTCTTCGAAAGGGTTGAAAGTTACTCTCTAAGAGAACTATGTCATGATCACCCAGGCCTGCAATTAATTCCTGATTGCCTAAAGCGCCTGGACAATTGGTAAAAAATAAATCCAGGAATGCCTTACCACGAGTTGGTGATTCAACTGACTGTACTAATCCAAGGTCTTTGGTGGCATCAAAAAACTGAGTATTAATATTTTTTACTGTATTGATTACCAAGTATGGCATCTTCACCCCAATCAATATCTGGTAAATTAAAGTCTCCACCAATCCATAATATTGCCTTCCTATTGGCCAAAACAATGTTAGAAATGTCTCTGCAAATAGACAAACATACATTTTCATCTGAGTCTGGAGGTCTGTAAACTGATCCAACAATGACAGGTCTCTTATTCTTGAAATTAATCCTACAAAATAAACTTTCACTATTTTTGCCTTGATATAAAAACATCACTGGCTAAGTTCTTCCTAATGGCAATCAAGACTCCCCACCTCTTTTTCCAAGTCTGTCCTTTCTATAAATATCAAAATCTCCATTAGAAGTTCACTGCTGGATGTTCCAGTTTCTAGCCAAGTTTTCTGTTCCAATTACAATATCAATGTTTTTTTTCAGTGACTAAAATTACTGAGTTCTTCCTTTTTCTTAATAAGAGATTGAAAATTTACGACTATGCATTTAAGTTTATCTTTTTCTCTTAATAATTTAGGGTTCAATTGCACTTTATGATTTGGGATTTTATCAGTTTTTAGAATCAGGGGTGGATGCAAACTTAGGACAAAATTTCAAGTTTTCTTTGGGGATCGGTTCTGGTGAGATAGGGTCAAAACGGTTGCTTTCTGAGCTGCAGTTTTCAATAGAATCCTCAAAAAGTCTTGAACTAAAGTTTGGAAGCCCGCAGGTAAAACAAGTCCATAATATTCACTATTGCATAATGCTTCATAAACTGCTGAATTCATTAACATACATTTAGTGTGATACCATGAATGCAGACGTCACAGGCAACTGCTTTATGTTTCCATGTGACTCTCAAATTGCAAACTCCGCATGGATATTTTACTTTGGTGGACGGACCAGGATTGAGTTCAATGTCTCCTGATAGGATAAGGCTTAAAAACCATAATTTAACTCCTCTATGTCTAACTATTTTAATCAAACAATTCCTTATCACTGTACTATTTCGATGTTAATTGAAATCAGGGGTTCAAATCTGGGCCTAGTAATAGACGTAAGAACAGTACTCGGCACAGGTGCACACAGGAGACTAACATGGTTCAGGTTGCACAAAGTTTTAAAACCTGCAAAAATGGAACTAAAGGCGTCTACATCAACATCTAAAATTTCAAAATTAAACTGAGTGCTAGGAATATTGTTGTTCCTGTCACATGTGGAAAGAACAAGGAAAATAGAAAACTTTTGGTGAAGGATATCCGTCCATGTATGGCACGAAGTTATTTTTGGTGAAGGATATCAGTCCATGTCTGGCACGAAGTTATTTTTGGTGAAGGATATCCAGTCCATGTCTGGCACGAAGTTATTTTTGGTGAAGGATATCCATCCATAACTCGCACCTTGTTATTGCCGGTGTAGGAAATCCCTTCATTTCTGGATCATGTTATCGCTGGTGTAGGAAATCCCTTCATTTCTGGCATGTTATTGCTGGTGTAGGAAATCCCTTCATTTCTGGATCATGTTATTGCCGGGTGTAGGAAATCCCTTCATTTCTGGTATCATGTTATTGCCGTGTCGGTATTCCCTTAATTTCTGGCATCTTGTTTTTGACGGTGTTGGAATTCCCTCATTTCTGGGTTATGTTCATCGCGCGTTGTAGGTAATCCCGTCATTTCTGGCATTCATGTTATTGCCGGTGTAGGAAATCCTTCATTTCTGGCATTAATGTAATTACTGGTGTAGGGAATCCTTAATTACTGGGATCATGTTATTGCACTGTGTAGGAAATCCCTTCATTTCTGGATATGTTATTGACGGTGTAGGTATTCCCTTCTATTTCTGGCTTCTGTTAATGCCGGTGTAGGAAATTCCTCATTTTGGGATATGTTATTGCCGGTGTAGGAAATCCCTTCATTCTGGGATCATGTTATTGGCCGGTGTAGGAAATCCCTTTCATTTCTGGATCTTGTTATGCCAGTGTCAGGAAAATCCCTTCATTTCTGGGATTCATGTTATGCCGGTTAGGAAATCCCTTCATTTCTGGGATATGTTTAATGCCAGTGTTAGAAATCCCTTCATTTCTGGGATCATGTTATTGCCGGGGTTGGAAATCCCTTCATTTATGGGATCATGTTATTGACGGTTGTAGGATTCCCTTTCATTTCTGGGATCATGTTATTGCCGGTGTAGTAATTCTTCATTTCTGGGATCATGTTATTGCCGGTGTAAGGAAATCCCTCATTTCTGGGATCTGTTATTGCCGGTGTAGGAAATCCCTTCATTTCTGGGATATTGTTATTGCCGGTGTCGGAAATCCCTTCAGTTCTGGGACATGTTATGTGCGGTTGTAGAAATCCCTTCATTTCTGGGATCATGTTATTGCCGGGTAGAAATCCTTCATTTCTGGGATAATCTGTTATTGCGGTGTAGGGAATCATTCATTTCTGGGTTTCATGTTATTGCCGGTGTAGGAAATCTTCATTTCTGGGAAGCATGTTATTGCGGTGTAGGACAATCCCTTCATTCTGGGACCCATGGTATTGCCGGTGTAGGAATCCCTTCATTTCTGGGATCATTTATTGCCGGTGTAGGAAAATCCCTTTCTTTTCTGGGATCTTGTTATTGCCGGTGTAGGATAATTCCTTCATTTCTGGGATCACTGTTATTTGCCGTGTAGGAAAATCCTGCATTTCTGGGATCATGTTATTGCCGGTGTAGGTAAATAACTTCATTTCTGGGATCATTGTTATTGCCGGTGGGGAATGATCCTCATTTTGGGTTCATGTATTCTGCAGTATTAAATATTTCCATTCGTGTCTAAGTTTATTTTCGATACAGGATATCCGTTCATATCTGGCACCGTGTTACTTTCACGTAGGCGTATCGGTACTCATTTAGCACATGGTACTTACTCGTAAGCGTAGCAGCTATCCTTGCACACTGGCACTATGTTAATTTCTGCTTTAACAAACAGACTTTTCCGTGCACCACCTGGCACCGTTGTAATTTCTGCGTTAACAAACAGGACTATCCGTCACCACCTGGCACGTTTGTTACTGTCTGTGTTAACAGACTATCTTTGACACTTAGCATCATCTTTCTCTCTTCGCTCGGACAGTGTGATGCTGTAAGATGTAAAAAAATCCCCTGCACTCCTTGCATCAATGTTCCTTACTACCCCTCCTGTGATGCCCCACAGCCCATCCGTAATACATGGCATCAGCGTGATTTTTGCCGTAAGGTGAAGGATAATTCAGTCCGCGCATGGCACTGTTATTTTCTTCGTAAGTTGTGGTAGGATACCCGGCGCATCGCCTGGCACTGTTACTGTCTTCGAAGTGTGAAGGATACCGGCGCACGCCTGGCTACTGTTATTTTCTTCGTAAGTGGTAGGATTCACGGCGCATATGCCTGGCACTGTTACTTTTCTCCACCCATTCACGTTGACAACACATAGCTTTCGCGTTAAGTGTTGGAAACTCCGGAGAGAAACTCACTAACATTATTTCTTGCGCCGTTCAGTGTAGGACACCCGGTGCAGCTGGATTAAATTACCCTTTCGCTGTCAAGTGTTGGGACACCCGGCGTGCTACGCTGGCATTCATTACTTTCGCTGTTCAAGTGTGGGACACCCGGTTGCACGCCTGCCATTACATTACTTTCGCTGCCTCATGTGTGGGACACCCGGTGCATCGGCATGCCATTACTTTACTTTCGTGCAATAGCATTATGTTTTTATGCTGTGAGGTGTCAAAATATTTTGCAACTGGCGCCTGCATCTGTTTGTTATATTTCCTGTCGGCTTATAACTTGCTTCGCCTGAGAAGAACACGCAGATCTGTTGTATGTAAATGTTGGTTTCTGTACTGTATGAGAACTAACCCCCAAATAAGTTGTCTGTAAGTGTGGATTCAAGTCACTGTGTGAATAACACCCAGAGCTGTTGTCTGGTAATTGTGGATTCAGTCTCCTGTGAGAACTAACCCCAGATCAGTTGTCATGTAATGAGGTATTCGCTCCTGTGAGAACCTATACCCCAGGATCAGTTGTTGTAATTGGGGATTCTGTCAATGTGAGAACTATCCTCCAATTAGTTGTCTGTAAGGTGCATTCAGTTCACTGTGAGAATAACCCAGATCGTTGTAATGTATTGTGGATTCAGTCACTGTGAGGAACTAACCCCAGATCAGTTGTCTGTAATGGGGATTCTGTCACTGTGAGAAAGCTATCCCCCGATCAGTTGTCTGTATTGTGGGATTCAAGTCACTGTTGAGAACTAACCCCCTAGTTCAGTGGTCTGTAATGTGGTTCAGTCCTGTTGAAACTAAACACCAGATCAGTTGTCTGTAATGTGATTCTGTCACTGTGAGAACTAACCACCCAGATCAGTTGTCTGTAATGTGGATTTCAAGTCATGTTAGAACATTACCCCAGATCAGTTGTCTGTAATGGGATTCAGTCACACTGTGAGAACTCAGCCCAGATCAGTTGTCTGTGATGGGGAATTGTTACGATCAGCTGGTCTGTGATGTGGATTCGGTCACTGATCAGCTGTCTGTGATGGATGAAGTACAGTCACTGATCAGCTGTCTGTGATGAGGATTCAGTCACTGATCAGCTGTCTGTGATGAGGATTCTGTCTCTGTTCAGCTAACGGTTCTGTAAATGTGGGGATTCAGTCACTGTGAAGAACTAAACCCAGATCAGTTGTCTGTGATGTGGAATCTGTTTTACTGATCTAGCAGTCTGTCATGATGATTCAGTCATGATCAGCGTACGGTGATGTGTGGATTCAGTCCTGATCAGTTGTCTGTGATGGGATTCAGTCATGATCAGCTGTCTGTGATGTGGGAGTCAGTCACTGATCAGCTGTCTGTGATGGGATTCAGTCACTTGTCAGCTGATCTGTGATGTGGATTCAGTCACTTGTAAGCTGTCTGTGATGGGGATTCTGTCACTTGTCTGCTGTCTGTGATGGGATTCAGTCACTTGTCAGTGTCTGTGATTGTGGATACAGTCACTGATCAGCTGTCTGTGCTGTGGACTCAGTCACGCAGGGGACGTCGATTTCTGATGTGTAAATTTGACGTTGATCCAGGGTGACACACGGACACTGGGGAAAAAAAATCTAACAAGCAAACAAACATGAAATTGCTCTGCGGTGTTTTCCCTCTGTCACACATTGGGGGATCTGTGGTTGTCCTTCCTCTGTCTGTATGTCTGCCCTGTCATGTCTGTATGTCTGCTGTCTGTCTGAGTATCATCTGTCTGTCACGATGACTGTTGCTTTTCTTTTTTTATCCGCCTGCCTGTCTGCTGTAGTCTGTCTGCCAGTCTGTTTACTGTCTGCCTGCTTATCTGTCTGCTTCTGTTGTCTGTATCTCTCTCTCTCTCTCTCTCGCTCTCTCTCTCTATCTCTCTCTCTCATCTCTTCTGCAGCTGTTTGCGCGCACGCGCGTATGTTTGTGTCGTGTGGTGTTTGTGGTTTCCTTTTTCTCTCGGTCCTCATCTCTCGGTCACCGCCTCTTCTCTCTCTCTCTCTCTCTCTCGCTCTCTCTCTCTCTCTCTCTCTCTCTCTCTCTATATCTCTCTCTGTGTGTGTGTGTGTGTGAAGTTGTGTGTGTGTGTGTTGTGTGTGTGTGTGTGTGTGTGTGTGTGTGTGTGGGTGTACTGTGTGTGTGCTTAGGTCACGTGGGTTGCTGACAGCTCTTAACGCGTAGCTGCCCTTGCCCTTGCGTCTTGTGTTAGAAGCCTACACTCCGAATTAATCTGGTAGCTCGTCTGTCTGCAGAGATGGCTAGAGGCATAGACTAGATGGTAAACCAGTTGTAATGATTGAGGATAAGAAAATAATTGTCAAATGTATATTTTATAACAATACTTCCTTTTTTGATTCCAGTGTCTTCAGCAATAGCTGATAGCTGATTCTGCGTTCTCTCCTTTAAACAAAGCATTGTTATGCTGAGTCGCTCTGTTTGGAAATTCCCCAGCGAAAAAGTGTTTGTTGAGTCCGGAGGAAGAAACGATTGGGATAGTTTGTCAGCCAGGTCTTCAGAGAAGAAATCCTTCAGAGAAGGGTATTCAGCGTGAAGGCTTTACATTTTAAGAGGGCTAAGCCACGTCAGGTTCTCTGATTCCTGATGCCTTCAGATGCCTGATTTTTTTTTCTTTTTCTTTTTTTTTCTACCATGCAGTTTCTGAACACGCCACTAGCTTCACACAGCTCGAGGGGTTGCTCTGTCGAGTCAGTGCACGGGATGTGGTTGTTTTTGTCGGTCTGTGAATGCGAGGCTTTCAGAACGAAGAATAGGAATCATCTGCGAGGAGATCCGATGTAGCTTCAAAAAGGGTACGCCATCTTAATATGAATGGTGGACGGCGCAGCCCACGACGGATTGTCTTCAATGTTTGCTTGTTTTCCTCCAGTCTTCCTGTCTCAGTGTGTCATCTTTCTATGAAGCCATTAAGGATTAACATTCCTGTTTAAGGATGTTTTGTTTCAGGGTGCCACGCGTTCCGTCTCTCTCTTTAGTGCGCTCCATGCTTTTTCATTCTTCTAAAAATATTTGCCTTTTTTCTCTGCTTCTCAGATCTAGAATGACACATACCTTCTTGTCTATTTAGACAAGTTTCTCGTGCTTCGGGGTTGTTGCTTTATACTGTCTACAATGAGCTACTAAGCCTTGACTATGCTGTTTCTCCAGTTTCTGTTTGTTATATGCTAATGATAACATTCGGCCCTTTTCTTTCCTTTCTTTTTCTCTTTTTGTGTTTTGTTTGGTTCGTTGGTTTGATTCGTTTCTTTTTGTTTTGAATTGGAGACTGCAGGCAGAAATTGGAATAAAAGAATAATAAATTAAATTGACCGCAAAACCTGGGAAGATAAGCAAATTACATCCAGGCACAACAGGTTTTGATTATTGGGTCTTCTTTTCTTCGGGTTCGATTGTACACCATACAAACCAATGGTGGGAAACAGCGATGAACTGCATTGAATGGCTACTTTGTTCTGCCTGAAGAGACAACAATGGGTCGAAAAAAGCGTCGGTCTGCACAGTAATCTGTTGTGTCCTTTGTTTGACAACCTGTTGATTCTCCTTTTTTACTTTGTGCGCGCATCTGTTTGTGAGTGAGTGATGCTTGCGTGCAGGCTTCGGCGCGCGCGCGTGTGTAGGTGAGTGGGTATGGTGTTATTTGAGCAAATGTGTAAGTGAATGTTACTTGTGGCCATATCTGTTTTGTGACTGGCGTTAAACAACGTTCCTTCTCGCCAAAAAGCTATGCAATGGCTCCTTTACGCGTTCAGTGATGATTTTCACAGCTAAACGTTTAAGCTACCACCCAACCCTATAATTACCCGGCCCATTCATCCCCCCTTATCTACTCCTGTCATTCCTTGCTGAATCCAGGACTCACTGACACTTTCTTTTTTTGCCAAACTATGTACTTTAAGAAGCAGCAGGACAGTCGCTTTGGTTCTTTGGAGCAGTTCATTTCGATCGCCCTGTATATCTACTTCTCTTTGCTGGTGAGGTCACAAACACAATTCGATGCATCTCAATTAGAAATCCCGTGTTTCTTTATGAGAACTCTCGTAAATGAGATATCTCAGATTTCATTAATCTCTTGTTTCTTTTTCTTTCTTGCTCTCTTTTTTGTTCCTCCTTACTCTTTTTTTTTTAAACTTTTGATTCTCTCTCTCTCTCTCTCTCCTCTCTCCTCTCTCTCTCTCTCTCTCTCTCTCTCTCTCTCTCTCTCTCTCTCGCTATGTGGCTCCATGTGTGAACGCGTGTGTGTGTTCATGCGTGTGGGTGTGTGCGGTGTTGTGTCGTGAGTTGCGTGGTGTTGCTGTGCGACGTGTGCGTAGGCGCTCATTGTGTGTGTGAGTGTGATATGGGGGTCAGGGGTACGTAGATCGATTAAATAAATGGTTATTTGTGTCCTAGACTGTTTCGGGACAGACGTAACAAACGTTCTGTCACCGGACACTATCCAGTGGCTCCGTGACGATGTTAACAGCTACAGGTTTCATCCAAGTGGCCCACCTCACACACAACTCACCCACCCGTCATCTACCTCTGTCTTCCTGTAAATACTCGTTGACTCTTGCCTACCCTACTACTATTTATGTTCGCCCAGGCTTCCACTTTAATCTGATGTTGTTGCTTTTGCTGGTTTTGCCTGAAGCAGGACAGATCAGGTTCAGCCTCAACAGTGTGGTGCTTTGTGTAGCGATTCATTTTGCAGCCCAGATTATTTACATCTCCTTTCTAGTTAATCAACAGCCAAGAAGAATGTTATACTGCGGGCATGAAAAGAGGAATCTGGTGCGGGGCAGATGATCTTTAAAACACTGACTGGGAGGCTGCGTGTCCAGTCTTCACTTCGCAGTCAGAAAATAATATCAAAGAATACTTGTTTACTTTCTTTCTGTCTCAAAACGTGACACAAATAGACTGCTTCAAAAAAAGTCCATCGCGATGTCCTAATTAGCTGGATAGTCAATGCGACCGTTAAATCGGAACCATTTGGCAATGTGTGGAAAAACTACAATTTATGACGGACGGGCACCCCGCTAACCTACAGAAAACAGCTGTTTCAGTTGACATTGAGCGGTCTCAAGAAATGAAAGGTCACAACACAGTTCCAGCATCAAAGTTAGAGCCCGTTGGTCTTTGAGAGTACTTCTCGTCATTGAGTTCTGATTCGGATTATCTGTGTTTTCTTTTTACAATTAATCCTAATCCTTTTATTTATGCTTTGGTTCCATCACGGTTGTACATTCTGGATTTTGATCACCCCCCTCTCCCTCATCTCTCTCTCTCTCTCTCTCTCTCTCTCTCTCTCTATCTCTATCCTCTGTACTTTGTATGTTGGGCATGTTTGCGCGCCGCGGCGCGCGCGGCGCGAGTGTGTGATGTGTGTGTGTGTGTGTGTGTGTGTGTGTATGTGTGTGTGTGTGATGTTGTGTGTGTGTGTGTGTGTGTTTGTGTTGTGTTTGTGAGTGCGTTGCGACGCAGTGAGTGGCGTGGTTGCGCGCGCCTGTTGTTTTCGTGTGTGTGTGTGTGTATTTATTGAGTGTCTTTGTGGGTGTGTGTGTGTGTGTGTGTGTGTGTGTGTGGGTGTGTGTATGTGTTGTGTGCCGTGTGTGTGTAGTGTGTGTGTGGTGTGCGTGTGCTGTGTGTTGGTGTGGGTTGTGTGTGTGTGTGTGTGTGAGTGTGGTGTGTGTGTGTGTGTGTGTGTGTGTGTGTGTGTGCGTTGGCAGCATGCGCGTGTGTGTGTGTGTGTGGTGGTGTGTGTGGGTGTGTGTGGTGTGTGTGTGTGTGTGTGTGTGTGTGTGTGTGTGTGTGTGTGTGTGTGCGTGCGATGCGCGTACACCGCACACGCGCTAACTCGCGTTGTGGATATTATATGTTATAAAGCTCTTCAATTTCTGATTTTATTGCTTTATGGAAAGGGGGAAATGCTGTAACGTGTTTCATATCCTGCTGACACAGTGGTTGGGTCTGATTCTTTTTTTATTAGCTGTCTGTGTTCGTCTGCTTTCTGTTCTGCCTGTCTCTCTGTCTTAACGCTGCTGCCGCTGCTCTCTCTCTCTCCTCTCTCTCTCTCTCTTCTCTCCTCTCTCTCTCTCTCTCTCCTCTCTCTCTTTCTACTTTTATGAGGCAAAGTGATGTGCTGTTCATCTCCCTGTCAAATCTATCTATTTTCATAATGTTCAGATATTTCTTTTTAATTTCTCTGTCTGCACAAAACCACGGGCTAAATGGATAAAAAAATGTGCGTGGATCTTTGAAAGCACTTCCTTCTTTAATCAATCGTATATCTTCAATAAAGGCTGCCTGCAAATCTGTATCTGTCTTCATAACGCACACTCTATGAATCAGCCTCCATCTTTCATAAAGACGCATGTTTCTTCATTGGCTCGAGTTAAAGCTCACGAGAACTTTGGTGTCATCAGCTCAAACGGCTGAATGTTGAGTCGATGTTCGTTTTACTGTCCAAACGCTTATTTGTTAAGTCCAGTCTAATCTTCATCAGGAAAGGTCCTGTTTGTTAGGTCCATGTCTACTTTCATAGACAATGGCTGTTTGTTACGTCCATGTATACTTCATAGGTAAAGGCTGTTTTTAGGGCCATGTCTACTTTTCATGGTAAGGCTGATTGTTAGGTCCATGTCTACTTTCATAGGTAAAGGGTGTATTATGTTTGTTGAGTCAGAGTTCGAAAACGGTTCTGTTTGATGGCCGTGGAGGCGAAGCTTGACAAAAGAAGAAGAGAAAAATTTTGGGTTTATGGGGAAATGATGAAATGTTCCAGGAAAAGGAACGCCATGTTAATTAGCGCTGGGATGGTGGTGAAAAGCTCTCATGACTTCCCTTTTCTGTTCCGACGGGGCTTTTAACTGTGGCTGCTGTCAGTGTTGTCAGTTTTTATTGATGGGCCCTTTGCTGTGGTTTTGTTATGTGTGGTTTGGTTGCTGTAGTTTGTTTAGGCTTTTCTCAGTTGAATGCTGCCTCTTTTAAAGCATCACTTCTTTTGTACTGGGCCGGAGCTGAAAGCGAACAAAATTATTTTCAAATTTGAATTTTTCCACCATATAATCTTCTTAGATGACGGACACATTCCATCTGTTAAATTCAAACAAGTGTTTAGTGTGTCTTCGTTTTCTTTTCAAAGTTTTGTTTGTACAAATTACTACGTGATCTCTCTCTCTCTCTCTATCTCTCTCTCTTCCCCCCTGTTCTCTTCTCTCTCTTCTCTTCTCTCTCTCTCTCTATCTCTTCTCTACTCTCTCTCTCTCTCTCTATTCAATATGTTTTAGTTTGTATGTGAATGAAAACAATCGTTCGAGATGTGTTGGTGTTCGAATGTCTGTGGTGGGATTCTGAATCTGCAGATGGACCATAGTTGTCTGCCATTGTATTCTGGCCTACGGTTTTGTTTCCTCTTGGTAAGAGTGAGGTTTTACATGCGTCTTGTTCAACGTCAGACAGCGTGAAAGACTCGTTGTATTGAAACAAGGACAGAAACAAATTGGTTCACATATGTGCGAATGAAGGAATTCATTGTTGCACGTTCATTCCATCCTTTCCAACAGCATATATCCCCCCTCCCCCCCCCCCCCCCCCTCCCCACCCCCCTCCCAACCCCCCCCCCCCATCCGGTCCTGACACTTGGTTATTTGAGCTGAATCTCTTTCCGTAGTAGTGACTGAAGAGTTGCCTACCAGCACGCTTTTTCTCTCGCTGTTGATTACGTATGCTTTTTGAGTGTGTTTTTGTTGGTTTGTTTGTTTTATTTGTCTACTGAAGCGACTGAACAGGATCGTTGCTATGGGTGTGTGTTGTCGGAATATTCTTGGCCAGCATCTCAACCTTTATTCTGGTGTTCTTGTACCTTTCTCAGTGGCCAGCAACAAGCTGAACTGAGCAAAGATGGGGGATTTTTTTTTTCTCTGCGTTTGAACGCCTTTAAGCAGAAAAAAAAAAAATCCGGGTCCAAGCATGACATTCTAACTTCGAGCAACGATTGTTCTCTTTCCTTAAAAACTTTGACGCAAATCAAATTGCATCATAAAATCCCATCGCTAGTTGTCTTTAAATGACGAGGCCAGAGTCAAAATCACAGTTGAAACGACAGGCTTGCGTGTCAGGCTGGAACAAGACAACACTGGACAGACAGAAACAAAAATACAACATGACAGACAGAAACAAAATGCAAACACTGACAGACAGATTCACAATACAAGGGAAAAAAGAAGACGTTCGGCTTGGATCGGCAACAAACGCAAGAAACGTGAATATTGCAGTTTGGGCGTGGCAGTTTGTGCGTTGGCATTTTGTTCGCTGTTGTGTGTGTTGTGTGTGTGTGTGTGTGTGTGTGTGTGTGTGTGGTGGTGTGCTGTGTGTGTGTGTGTGTGTGTGTGTGTGTGTGTGTGTGTGTGTGTGTGTGTGTGTGTGTGTGTGTGTGTGTGTGTGTGGTGTTGTGTGTGTGTGTGCCTGCGGACCTGCGTGTGTGTGTTTGGGATTATTAAAAGAAATGTCCGTCGACCTTATTGCATCCATTTCAGAGAAAAATAGTAGGTGCAATATGTTTGCAGGCTCTTGCTTTAGAGGGGATTATTTTAACTGAATTATTCTCGATTGTAGGAAATGGGTTCAGGGCTACACCCTGGTCTCAGCACGTAATTTGCTTCCTTCTTCAAAGGACTGGCAAAGTTAGTCTATTGGTTACAACGAAAAGGTAGGTAAAGTTTCACCGACTTGCTTTGGAGCTTCAAGCTATCCAGGTTTGGATCAATGCTTGGTGATCGTTGACTGAGAGGTTGCCACATTTTGTTTAGTTGTTGAGACAAAATAACGATGATGGGCATACTTGACCGACACAATCCTCCTTCTCTTTCCTAGAAGGGTTGTCTGCTTTCTCTTCGCAAGCGCCGCCGCCGCGCATGCGCGCGTGCGTGCGTGTGTGTGTGTGTGGTGTGTGTTGTGTGTGTGTGTGTAGGGGCAGCCTGCTGCGAGTGGTGTATGTGTCTATCGTGTAAGTCTGCCTGCCTGTTTTGTGAATTGCTTTGATCTCTCTCTCCACCCTCCTCCTCTCTTCTCTCCTATCTCTCTCTCTCTCTCTCTCTTCTCTCTCTCTCTATCTCTCTCTCTCTCTTATGGTGTTGCTTGTTGAATTGTCAGTATGAATGATATAGGTTGAATAATGTATGCATGGACATTGGACCAGAGTGTATGACTAGGCAGTACCTAAAATTCTCCCTCCTTGCATTGTAATAGATCAGCCAGTGAATCTCCCTTGTGTGTGTTGTGTGTGTGTGTGTGTGGTGTGTGGTGTGTGTGTTTGTGTGTGGTGGGTGTGTGATGTGTGTGTGTGTGTGTGTGTGTGTGTGTGTGTTGTTCTGTTGGTGATCTCTGAATGGATGCATGGTCCTGGATCATGAAATGATTCAACTGTCCATGGGATGTTTTATTGCAGTATTACTAGGATTGTTGTCTGTATGGATGATGGATTTTCCCTTGTGCATATAGTCGACATATTACTAACGTTTGTTTAAGACAGTTACTGTATAATTTACTAACCAACAATCAGATGAGAAAATGCCTCTTTATTATCAACAATTTGTTTTATTTCTTTCTTATGCAGTGGTAAAATCAAATTGCTTCTGTATGAGTTTCAGGGTACATTCCAGAAGAACAAGACTCGATTAAACAGGGGTTATTAAGCATTGTACAAACATTGTCAGAGGGCACGGCAAGATAAAAGTTCTGAATGAACGATAATACAGGACGAGATGCTTACGCTCTATTGTATTGTTAATGCCAACAGATTCTGCTTCTGTGTTGTCGTTATCCATTGCCAAAAATGAGCAACACTGCTGACAGTTTTATGTGTCATGGCATGCCGAGAGTGTGCTCTGAACATCTTCGGGCCAACTGCAAGTATCCGATGTTGTGTTACATGAAAAGATTCTTAATGTAATCTACAAGCACGCTGTGTTTTTTCTTCTGTTTGCTATGAGTGTTTAAGTATTTTTTAGCCTAAATGCTTTTTATCTTTGTCCACGAAAATAATCTTCCCAGTTTTATCAAAGCATGAGTCGTCAGTTCTTTTACGAACTTTTTCTTGCTTCCTCGTTCGCTTCCACTTATGTGCAGCCCGGTGTCCTCGATGAACGGATGCCGATCTTCCGCGCTCCTCCAGGGTGCCGTACACTTGCTTCCACTTCATGTCCGGTGTTGGCCAGTACTTCCTTCTGGATGCTGCATGCGTCATACGGTCTTGAAGGTTGTGGTCGGTTGTCATTAGTCCCTCACCACAAGGTCACTCTCCTCCTCTCTGTCCAGTGCCAAATTTTGTGGGCATGTGGTGGTGCAGTCGATTGTGGGGGGTTTTTTCCAGTCTCAGGCGGAAAGATACTCTGACCTGTTCCGTCGTACCAGCAAATGGTATTTGTCTTCTGGGTTTGTGTTTGGGGTGACTGGAGGTGCCACTTTATTCTTGCTGTGCCTTGTATGAGTGTCTTGATTTCATATATGACACCAGGTTGTGGCTGCTACTTCTGTGCTCCATCTTTTCGCCAGATTATCGTAGCTTTTTCGTTGCCTCTGACTACCACAGTGTGTGGTACCTCATTGCATCACCCACTTTCTCCACTCTGGCACTCAGGGCTACAAGGGCTGAAGTAAGATGGTTCTGTTCCTTTGCAAGCGGGGCGTTCGTGAGGGCTTGGAGCACGGAGAGAGCGTCCAGAGAAGACACCACTTCCCCGTCCCTTAGATTTATGGAGTTCTGCAAGAATGTTTGTGCTGCCTCACAGAGAGCTCTCGCTCAGCTCGGAATAAGTTGGGTGTTACTTTTACTGTTGGGATTGCAATTTCTCCATCCCGTCGCTTGTATCGGAGGAAGATTTAGCTCCCTCCTCCTCGTTTGCGTCTGTGGGGGCTATCTGTGAAGGGACTGGGTCCAGCCTTCCTGGGAGTACTGGTTGCGATGTTACTCCATGGCCGGGCTTTCCTTTGGGTGTCTGACTGTGTTCTTTTCCTCCCTCGGAATTGTTGGTGACGATGTTGGAACACTGCCTCTTCCAAGACGGGGGGTGGACATTTGCCGCAATATGGCTTTGCTTCGTGTTCCATCAAGACTTGGGATATGTCTTTCAAGTGGTCTTGACTGGTGGATGAAGCTGTCTCTTTTCAGCCGGCCTCTTGGTGGGTCTGCTCATTCGGTCTTTTTCGAAATATTCTTCATATTTCTGATTGTTTGGCTTTACTAGGGCTTTCTAAACTTTGTTACGCATCATATGTAGCTCTTTTTGTGTAACCCCCCACCTATGGATTTCGTATTTTTTTTAGTTTCTTATTTGATTCGCTTACATTCTTTAATCACCAGGTGTTGTGCACGGAAATTCAAATTCATCTGGTTTCGACCTCATTTTTTTATGGGTGCAGCATTTGGAATGTATATTTTATAAACGTGATGCTCGTTTGTTTGACAGTATCATCCAGAGATACACAAAACTTTTCATACTCTTTCTGTACATGTCTTGACTGCAAGTATCCAATGAGTCAGCATGCTGTTCTTTCTTGAATAGCTGATTATGTTTACTATTATGTTTCCGTCTGCCTCTTCCGGCGCCATCATCAGATTCGTAAGGAAAGGAAATGGACAATGGGGTAACGTGGTCTGATTCAGTTCGGTTAGCTACATACATGTCGGTTTTTCAGTTTGATATTTGGCATTGAACAAATGAAATAAATCTACAACACTTTTCCTCTTTTTGTTACACACGTTATTCACCTTCAGAGTCACTAATAGTTCTACATTTCAATAAAACTAAATCAAATTCTTCACGGTTTCATTAGGTTTCGTTCCAAAGTTATAATAACTCACCGAAATCATATTATTTCTTTAGTCTATTTTGAGGGCCTTCAACTATAGTACGCGGAATTCCTGAAATAAACGAGTCTGTTCATTTACAATTCATTGTATCAAAGTCAGAAGTCCAGTGTCCTAGCAGTAATTTATGCCAACATAAACAATCCATGGAGGTCAGGTATGAGCCTCAATTATTTTTTTATTGTACATCTCTAATTTTCAATTCTATCCTCATTATCAGAAATAACGATCCTTTCGGGGTACATACTAACTACAAATACCACCAATGCATCAAAGGAAGATTTAACTTCGGACTTACCAAATCTTTAGAAAAGTCTTCTGCTGATATTCAATAACCTGTGTCACTGTATACTACTGAATTGTGAACACACACACAGATACCCCGCCCTTTATTCTATGCGTAGAGGAGTGTCAAGCACTGTGTATTCCGGAAATGCTGCTTTATAGCATTTTGATGCATGACCAAATTCCAAGAATGCAAAGACATATTTACTTTTCATAAACGGATTTCCATGGTATATTTTTTAGGTTTGTTGGATAGTCACTGATTATTCCATGTCATTATCTCTAACGCGAGTGGTTACGTGCATGAAACTGTTCAGTGATTTAAAGGGAGGTCGTTTTCCATGTCCTCTTCTTCTGTTTTAACTGTTGAATTATACAGTCTCTTCTACAGACATGTCCTCATCTTCTGTTCTTATCTGTGACTAATTTCGTCTATTCTACAGGCACATAGTCCTCTTACCTGATGTTTGTTTTTGGTAAGTGTTCCGCTGTTATATCACTATAATGTCTTTTGGTGTGTGCTCATTATCATAATGTTATCATCCACCACTTATCGGGGTGTTTGTGTGAGAAGATGTCACACTGTTTTCGTGTGTCACAGTGTTTACTGCTTCACTAGATCACCTGTGTGGAGGTGAACAAAGTGGAATCCTCATTGTTTGCCGTGTCACTACATCACTGGTGGAGGTAACAATGTGGAATCCTCATTGTTTTACTGTGTCACTACGTCATTTAGTGGGGGTAACAAAGTGGAATCTAATGTTTACTGATATCAACTAACATCTGTGGAGGCAACAAAGTGAATCCTCTTTGTTCACTGAGTCTCTAACGTCATTTAGTGGGGGTTACTAGTGGATTCTCGCATTGATTTACTGGACGCTAACATTACTAGTGGAGGTACTAAGTGGATTTCTCTAATTTACTGTCACTAACGTCACCTAGTGGAGGTAACAAGTGGATCCTCATTAATGGACCAGTGTCACAAAAATCAGCTTTTGGAAGGTAACTAAAGTGGAATCACCGCATAAGTTTTCCGTGTCACAATCATCAGCTAGCTGGAGGTTTACAAAGTGGATATCCTCATGAATTTACAGTGTCACAACATCAGCTAGTGGAGGTAACAAGTGGATTCCTCATAATTTACCATGTCACAAAACATCCGCTAGTGGTCGTAACAAAGTGGATTCTCATGTCATGTGTTACCAGGTAAGAACTTATTATCTAACTTGTTGAGGCACCCCCAAGAAACAGTGAAGGAGAAAGCAGCGGTTTCACGGAAGAGAAATACACCCACAGTGGGACAATTCTACCAATTGTAGTCAACCTCTCCAGGTGAACATCACCAGAGGAACCAAGCTGCGTGTCTTGCACTGGGACCCAAGTAGTTTTGCCCCACCCAAGAACGTGTACCACCGACTTTTTAAGTTGAAGTACTCGAGCGAGGGTTGTTGTGGCTGGAGGGACTTAAGGAATTGTTTTATTAAGTGGATCGCCCTACAAGACCACCACCTAATTTTACAAAAAATACGTTTATAAACCACCTTCTGCGATGAGTTTATGATTTTTAACATTTACTGTGATCCCTCGTCAACCGTGTCTTCACTTACTATTGTATCACAAACAACCCAAAGGTTAATTTGAATGAAGACAGAAGAAAAGGCTCGCAGTGAGCTACGTCAGCTCGTTTCAGATAGAAGTTCTTCGGACGCCCATCACTTCTTGCCTCTCAATCTGTTTTCCCTCACGATTTTTTTCGTAATACGAATACACAGTCCATAGAGGGGTTCCTTGACTTTGTGAAAATACCGTTGCATTCTCATTCCTTGATTGAAGTGCTCCCAAAATGACACCTCTGTAGGGGCCGCCATAACCTCAGTGGATAAGGCAGCTGGACTCATGAGCAAAGGGTCGTGTGGTTTCGAATCATGGCTTGGGCTTGGAAATTTTCACGTGGAATGGTTTTTCCACCCCCCAGCTAAAATGACCGCTAGTTCACCCGTGTTCATCCCTGGCCCCACAGGTGTCTGGGCTAATGTGAGGACAGCCGTCTGCACTTTCCTTGATTTGGGCACGGTCGTTAAATCCAACTCAAACATGACAACTCTGTGAAAGAATTGCATTTTCACGATGTATCTGTCTATTGGAGAGGGCATCGGTGACAATCATTTCTGGTCTACATGTTTGCGCAAGTATAGTCAGGGTTTCTTGGTGGTTTTATTTTTCTGCGTTTCCAGTTCGTGATGCTACAACGTTAGACATTCCATGTGTATAACACGGAACGGTAGGTCTGCCCAAGGGATGAAAAAGTTTGACCCTTGGCTCTTGATGTTTGTCAGAGCGGAAAGCTGGTTTTCATGGGAGGAAACTGGAAGCCGTCAGTACTGGAATCGCAGGGGCGAGCCATGGGTTCCAGAGGAATTCTGGGGAGCAGCACGGTCACCTTTGTGGGGAGGCAGCATGATACTTTCGTTCTACAAACGTTCCTGTGCAGTTGGTGAGACTCACATAGGGTGCGCCATTGATCACCTTTGGCGGTCTAGTGAGCCGGAGAATTGCTAATGGGACTCAGATTTCAGAAAAAGTTCATGTGGTTGAGTCCAGAAAATCTCAATGGAGTTCAGGAGTTCTTGTGGATCCAATGGACTTCCACTTCTCAACATTCTTGGCCATGTCAACAGATCTGTACAGAGTTTTCTCTACAAGGGAAGTCAGATACGATTTTTCTGTTCAGCCTCGTTGACAGTCTTGTTAGGGAGGAGTTCTGGGCCTTTTCGCTAAACCAGTCTGAGTCTGCACAGTGAGCATGAGATCCGGGTTAGGGACGGCATCTAGCAGATCCTCCGGGCTATCTGAAAAATGCATCAGGGCTGGTGGGACCAATATAGTATCTGAAACATGACCTCAATGGACACATTGCCAATGTCAAGCGAAGTTTGGCGAAGCTGGCTGCCACCCCCCACCCCCCCCCCCCTCTGGGGGTTTCAATCAGGTGAGTGCTGTTCATATTGGTGGTTAGACGTTTTAACATCGTTCTCCGCCATATTTCTTCAGACAGGCGTTGACAATGTTGGCTCTGGTTGCCATTGAGGACGACAGGGAGGATCTCGCCAGAAGTTCCCCTACAGAAACATGCGTTGGGATGCCTCAATTGCCTGTGCACTTTGGGTGATGTCACTGAGCCGTAGAGTCCCATGGCCTGTAGACGCTTTGTGGGGTGGGTTTTTTTTTCATTGGGGGAGCTTCATCCATTATGACGGTTGCAGCCTCTTTGCTGGACGTTGGCTCAACGGTTGACCCGCTTGACAGAGCAGGTTGGCACGTTTCGTGCTTGTCGGCATCAAGAGGGACCTTGAAAAGTGTATGTACTGTCCGCCCACCCGGCAAAAGAGTGCGGCAATGCCACTGGTAGCATTGCATTGAACTATTTTGCCTGCCTCTGGAGCGGATTTCTGTTCAGGATAAGATCTGGATGGTCGTTTTCCTGTCCCTCATGGTAGCTTCACAAGAAACTTTATGCTTGCTGCTTGCTGTGGGATACCTGCCTCTGCTCAAAAACCATGGCTTCATAAAGCTGGTCGTTAACGGTTTGGTCAAGCTGTCAGCTTCTTCAGCTGTAATCAGCTGCTGACCGGAGTGCTGTAGTGATCGTTTAATTGGTCTCGCGGTTAGTATTCTGAGGCTCAGTTTGTTGCTGTGTGACTGTTGGCATCCCATACTCCTCTGTTGACTTGCCTCAAGAAGGAAGAGTTTATGCTGAATCACTGTTAGAGCTTGGTTGTAGATTGGCATCCTGTGTACTGCGCTTCTTCATGAATCTCTTCGGACTGAAGAGGAAATCTTCAGCAAGATGGTTCTGAAGTGGGTTCCACAGGTTTCCTGGGGTTACTGGGGTTGCAGCACCAGGTTAATGCAGAGTCAACGCAGCAGCTGGGATCCTCATGAGAGATGAGGCTTCCTCAGGGCATGTTGTAGAAGGGCGGTCATCTTCTTGGAGTCCAAGAGCATTTGCAAGCATCTCGAAAAATGTTGTGTATGGACATAGCGTTGACTCAATCTTCGCTCTTCATACGAACGGGGTCCTTTATAACGGTTGAGGTAGAGCCCTCAAAAAGTTGCCTTCCCTGGCGAGGACTGATACTGTACAATCGCGGTTTGCAGTGCCACTTTGTCGTTTCTCTCCACATATCTGAGTGGACATCCATGTATAGTGCTCAGGGACTTCACGTACTTCAGCTCTCGTTGCTGTAGGGTCTTGAGAGATAGGCTTAAAGATGGTGGTAAGGTTTGCATTATGGGGAGTGCATTGTGCTCTTTGCGCTGCGTTGTGGGGATTGTGTAGACCCCATTGTCGATTCTCCAAATGGACTGCTGGTCTTGGCACATTGGGGTGGCGCTCTGCAGGTCAAATCCCAGGAGTCTCCAGGTCGCCTCGTGGCTGCCAACGTATCCGGCATTCCTGGTACATTTGGATTCTCATCAAACGACTGGAGGTTGTTGAGAAGCTCCTTCACCTACCTGAGGGCTCACTTGGAGTTGGTAGACGGATGTCTGTGCCCTTGTGGGACATACTTAGGAAGTACTTGATGGATTTATGCTACTTGATCTTTCCACATTGATGTGGCAGTTAACTTATGTAGGTAGGTAAGGTTGTAGGGGTACAACTCCTGGTTGGTGACGATGAGTTCTCTCTGCCCAAGCGTCTCTGCTCCAGTCGGTCTCCCTTCAGATCGCCTGTGTCTCCTGTACATTGGGCGTTGCTCGTCCTCACCCTTGCTATATGACCCTTCTTGCCTCTCAATCATGTTTACCCCCGCAATGTTTTTTCGTATGTGACGATACTACCAGTCAGTTAGAGGGATGCTGTACTTAATGAAACTTACCGTGCTTTCTCTATTCCGAGTGAAAGTGCTCCAGAAAATTGAAATCTGTAGGGGCCGCCATATCCTAGTGGATTTAAGAGTCTGGAATCATGATCAAAGGTCGTGGTTTCGAATCCCGGTTTTGGTCTTGGAAAATTGTTCACGTGGAAGGTTTTCAGCTCAAATAACCTGAGTTCACCCCGCTATCCACCCTGACCAAGCAGGTGTCAGGCTATGTGACGGACCTGCCTCTGCATATTCTTGATTTGGGCACGGACGTTATAACCCAACTAAACATGACAACTTGTGAAAGATTGCATTTTCACGATGTATTATGTCTATGGAGGGGCCTTGTGTTGACTACATTTCTGTCTCCTGTTTGAGCGCAAGTATAGTCAGTGTTTATGCGTTTCAGGTCGTGATGCTGCATAGTAGTTCATTCCTGGTGTAAAACACGGAACGGTCAAGATCTGCCTACGGGATGAAAAAATGTCGCCATGGATCTTGTTGGACAGACAAAAATCAGAGGATATTGCAGAGCATCATACTTCGGTGGTATTTCTGAAATCCTCTGCAGAATACCATCTCTAAATTTAGAAAGTAAACGGTTTATATACGGTCAGTTTTAAGTCTCTGTTCATATTAGTTGTCTATCATTGATCAGCGTGTTAAAACTTCACTGTTTACAAATTTCTTGCAAGAAGGGCAATCTCTAATATTTAGAAAATAAAACGGATTTACGGTTTTTAACGATCAATTTTAAGTTTCCGTTCGTGTAAGCTGTAATTATTGTTCAGGCGTGTAATAAAAATGCATCTGTATACCGAATTTCAACCAGGAAACGGTCTATATTTATATAGTAACGGTTTTTATCCGGTCAATTTTTATGTTTCCGTTCGTGTAAGTTGTGTCTCATTGTTCAAGGTTGTAAAACTGCACTGCCATACCAAATTTCATCAAGAACGGTTCTAATTTTTTATATAATACGGTTTTTAAAACGGTCATTTTAGTTTCGGTTCGGGTAAGTTGTATATCATTGTTCAGCATTTAAAACTACACCTGTATACCAAATTTCGTCAAGAAGGGTCTAATATTAGAAAATAATGCTTTTTATCGGTGAATGCCATCTCTTAATTTAGTAATTAACCGGTTTTTTTTTTTCACGTGCAATTTTATAGTTTCTGTTCATATTTGTTGTCGAACATTGATAAGGTGTAAAAAACTGCAACTGTATACCAATTTCTGCAAAAGGGCTCTAAATTTAGAACAATAAACGGATCTTAAGGGTTTTTTATCGTCATTTTATGTTTCCGTTGTTGTAAGTGGTATAGCATGGTCAGCGTTGTTAAACTGCTTCTGTATCGGAATTTCATCAAGAACGGTCTTAATTTATATAATAACGGTTTTTAACGGTCAATTTTTAAGCTTCGTTCGTGTAATTTGTATTTCATTGTCAGCGTGTAAACTGCATATGTATACGAATTTCAACAGGAACGGTCTAAATTTACTTATAAATACGGTTTCTATCGGTCAATTTTTATGTCTTCGGTTCGTGTTGTTGTATTTCATTGTTCCAGCATTTAAAACTACACTGTTATACAATTTTTTCAAGGAGAAGTCTAAATTTGAAAATCAACTCTTTTTAACGGTGATAAATTACGGTCTTAAAAAATATGGAATGACCAAATGTTATCTCACTGTATGTCCATCTTGACGCATGCAAAGTTTGGTGGCGGATTGACGTCTCACTCTTTGCCGCCAAACATCTGATATTGATTGTATGTTGAATCGTTTTTAGGGGGGTAAGTGTTAGCTATCGGTTGTTAACGGTCATTATTAACTGTCGTAGAAACTGTCACATTATGACCTATGCGTCCTCCGGGAGATGGTCACTATAGGTTCGATGTACCTGTGCAATGTCACAACGGCATTTGATGAAAACAGAGGTAAAAAGATGTCTTTGAAAACCAGTTATAACAGTTTTTAACGGTTTTTTAACGGTTTATTTTTTTTAGAGTTTAGCCAAATATCCTTCTTGGGTCACAACAGACGTACCGGTAAATTTCAAGAAGACGGGTTGTAAATATTTAAACTGTTTCTTCTATAGGGTTTGGTTGTTGTTAACGGTTTGTAACTGTTAACAAATAACGTTCGTAATGCCAAATAATCGGTTCTAAATTTAGAGAAAATTGTCACGGGTAACGAGTTTGTCACGAGGCCCTACGTAGTTTGTCCCTTTCTTGGGTGGCGGTATTTACTCATTTATTTATTGTCGGTGCACTGTTGTCGTGTATCCGTTCCCTTAATGTCGCATGTGGTGCGGTTGTTCCTTCGGTGTAGTTCAGCTCAATCTTCGGTTGCTTTCTCTCTCTCTCTCTCTATTTCCACTGCCCGTTGCTATTCATCCTGCAGGTTCACGGGTGGATGGTACCTTTCTCTCGAACCTTGCTGTCTATCGGTCCCTCTAGCCTGTCTTTTACTGTGCACGTGCTTCTATTTCTTTTAGTTTGAAGTATGCTAACTATCTGTGACGTGGCGTGGCATGTTGGGCTCGCCATTCGCTGAGAGAGGTTTCTCTTCCGCGTAGCGGAAGATTGGTCTCTGGGAGCGCCTGCTACGGTCTTGGTTCTTCACCTTATCGTCGAACGGTACAGTAGGTATCTTCAATTCTACAGTCGGCCTGTAGGTAGTGGGACATCACTTCTTCTTTTTCGCATCTGCGCTTCTGTCCATCTCGGAATGGACAGAGGGCTAGAGTGAGTCCGTTTGACCCGCTTCTTTGGGGTCACCCATGGGTAGCTGGTAAGCTTCAGTTTCGTGGTTTGTTTGTTTTGGTTTGTTGTTGTTAGCCGGCTTTTTCTTCCTCATTTGGCGCAATTTTCTTTGTTTTTCAAAATTGTAAAAGAATATTGTTTGAGACCTTTGCCTTCGTTAAGTTCAATCTTTAACATGGCATCTAATTTATATTAAAATTCTTTCTCCTGTTTATGTCATCGGTGATGCGGTAGTCGGTGGGGATGGGGAGAGAATCATGGGTGATTCAGGGTTGGTACTTGCATTGGTCCTCGCTCGTCCGCCCCGGCACATTCGCCGGACTTCTTATTTCTTCAGCACCGTTGTTTGTGTGTGAAAGGAGAACGTGTTTTATGTTCAGAGACGTGCGTACGCATGATTTGTTCGTTCTGGCTTTGCGGGTTGGAGAAGTGTGTTATTTTGAAATGTTGCTTTAATGGTGTGATAATTATGGCCATTGAATTATTATTTTGCAAATGGTGGTGGCTGTTATAAGCGATAGGTTGCTGTGTGGTTTATTTCCTAAGAAAGGAAAATGTTAAGCTATGATGGGAGAAGGATGAGATGATTCAATATTTGTTTTATTAGCCTGATAATTTAAAATGCAGTCTGTTAACTGCTGCGTGTGCGAGACTTTAAGAACACTCGTTTGATTGCGTTTACTGTGTATGCTACAGTCTGTGTTGAGCTGGGGTTGTTGGTGTATTTAGTGACTCCCCTCGCCCATCATGCGAGTGGCTTGTTAGGATTTTAACAGCATGGCGTAGACTGTTCTGACGGCGGGGTTACAGTATCCCTTTCTTTCTTCCCTTTCCTCCCTTTCTTCTCTCTCCCAGCGTACCTTTTACCTCCTCCTGGGGGGCTTCACCCAGGAGATTGGACTGGTTTGGTGCCAAGTGTGAGTCGTGGGGCCTCGCTCTGGTTGGGGGACTCGTCTGGTTGGAGAACGCCGGTTGTTGGTGCCACGCACTGGCTGGGGCCCGCTCGGGTCGGGACACTGCGGTCCTGGTTGGTTGCCACGCGCGGGTTGGGGCACGCTCTGGTTGGTACCGCGCGTGGTTGGGGGATCACGCACTGGTGGGACCACGTTCTGGTAGAGAAAAGCCCGTGGTTTTGAATGGCCGGGTCCTTGATCGCGTCCAGGACCTCCTGCTAACAACGCCCGTTTCCACCACCCCCCCCCCCCCCCCAGGACGCACGCTCTTCATGTCTTGCTTGTGCGTTGTCAAGTGGTGTCGGCCTTGTACGACTCTCTTCAAGAACGGACCGGTTTTTGGAGCACTAGTGCGACAGGGTGCTCCCAGTTGACTTGGAAAGGCAGGGTGTTGTGGAGGCACTCCATGTGTGGGAAAGGATTAGATGCTGAGAAATGTTTCTTTATAATTGTGTATATGTCTTAGTGTTGAAATGGCTGTGATTGTGATTGTGTACGTAGCTATGTGGAATGGTTTATTTATTAATTGTGCCTGTTGTGTGTGTGGTTTGCTTGTTTGTGAATTGTGCATGTTGGTGTGTTGTGAATGCTTATTTATGACTTGTGTGTGTTAGGTGTGATATAAACGGGGTGTGTATCGAATGCTTTCTTTGTGTGGGCTCTTGCGAGCGCGTGTGAGGTCAGTCACTTCCCTTCACACTCACCATCTAGACCGATCTTGTCAGGCGCAGACTCCTGGGGCTAGGTCGTTGACAATTGTTGGGGCTCGTCCACGGGATGTGAAGGGCTCTGACTGTCTCTCTCGTTACGCAGAGTTAGTACCTGTTAGTTTTGTCGGTTTTGTATATGTTTATCAGTTGTCGTGTTTGTTCGTGGGTTGTGGGCTGGTGACTCTAGTGTAAAGGGAGTCTCTGGGTGGCCTGATGAACCCATCCGGTGTGGCACAGGGGACTCGCTCGAGGTGAGACCAGGGGGAGTCGTACGCGACCTGACCTCCTCCTTCCGCCGGGGGGCCTTACGCAGGTTACGACCGTAAGTCTTGCCTGTCTGTTGCGCTCAGTCTGCCATTCTGTGTTGTAGTTAGCCCAGTTTTTTTATGTTTTGTTTTTGTTTTTTTCCTCTCGGGTGGTTATTGAGTACTGGGGGTTGTATCGGACGTTTGTGGCCTTTTGTTTTCTCTCTGGGATTCCGTCGTGCCAGCTTTGTTTGTTTTTCCGGCCATACCCACCGCACTGTTGCTCGTGCTGTGGAGTCGCGGTGTTGCCAGAGTGGGGGGCAGCCGGACATATAGATCTTTGTTTTGTTTTTTTTCAGGTGAGCCCCTCGCAATGTTGCTTGTGCTGTGGATGCGCGGTGTTGCCAGTGTGTGGGAGCAGCAAGGAACTTGTCGCAATCACACACCACACATCAGACACACATATACTCACTCCCCTAATAATTTTGCGTTTTTCAATTGGAATCGTCTTTCTCCCGTATTTGAAAAACAGTAGGATATTGTTGGTCCATGGCAAGTCGGTGCTGGTGGGGTGTGGCGTCGCCGCTCGCGTCGAAGAAGAAAGGTTATTCAAAATGTAGTACCTACTATTAGTCCTGTACTTCGCTACAGTAAACTTCTATTATTCAGTGCTGTAGCAGATTAGTCCTGCGAGTACTTTTACTACTCTTCGCTAAAGGATCTTCCTGTCGAGACCCAGACTGGCACTTCCGCTCGGAAGGTCAGAGCATAGCGAAGCAAATCTGTGGGCTTCTGTTGAGTCGCAGAAACCAAAGCCCTCTTTCTCCAGGCTTCCCCTCGTATGGTGTATGCCCAGGTGTGACTTTCTCATGGGAAGCCGAGACCAAGGGACGGGTCAAACGGACGAAGGTTCATCCCTCCCCCCCCCCCATTGTCTGGGAGTGGTGAAACCTTCCAGGTTTCACCTCTGTGATGTTGTTTTTAGAGCGACAGCGAACGTGAGGATGTGGCCCTCCTTGGATGAGCGCAGGGAGGAGGCTGCTAGACAGGAGGCCCAGCGTAGGGAAGAGCGCAGGGAGGAGACTGCTTGACAGGAGGCCACTGGCGTAGGGAGCAGGCTGCTGTGCGCAGTGAGGAGACTGTCAGACTGGAGTTCTGCATTGGGTAGAGGGCTATGCTGCGCAGAGAAGAGGCTTGCCCGTCAGGGAGGCCCTTCGTAAGGAAGAGGCTGCCCGACAGGTGGCCCTTCGGAAGGAAGAGGCTGCTGACAGGTGCTCAAGCGTTAGGGAAGAGGTGCCCTCCGTAAGATGAACTTGACAGGTGATGGAGGCTCTGCGTCAGGGAGGAGATGGAACAAACTTCTTTCGCGGTCTCCCGCATCGTAAATCAGGGGTTGATCGACAGGCAGGATGTTGAGTTTGAGAGCCAAAGGTAAAGCTTCAGAGTTCAGTACCTAGATGAGGACATGATTTGGTCCTAGAGCATTTTGACAAGGTTGCTAGTTCATACCAATTGTCTGAGGTACAAATGCTATGCACGTTTTTCTGGTTATCGTGCTGCATGGGAGGTGTAGTGCTCCCTCTAAATGAAGGGCGGTCTTAGCAGACATGCAGTTGCTCTGCGTAAGCGTTTCCACACCTTACCCTCAGAGACGGTACAGGGAAGTTCAGGTCCATGGAAGTAGAATAACCGACGAGACCTTCGTGAGTTTTGGTGATAGGCTGCGAAAAACGCTAGGGTCGGCGTCAGTGGCTAAGTTGGAGCTGGAGGATCTCGATCTCATTGAACAGCTCACTAACACTGTGTCCCAGGTTGAGGATCGGATTGGCGAGACCCAGCACTTCTCCAGGAGTTCGCAGGCTGCGATTCATACGCTGTGGTGTTTTGCCGAAGCTCGCTGTACGCTTATGGGCATCGGCCCTGTATACGGAAGAGGAAACCACCCTCCAAGTTTTAGTGGAAATAAGCACGCCGTCGAAGGGCTAGCGAGTTGAAACACGGCAAGGCAGTTCATGGGGATTTCAGCACCCGGTTTTGTTTTCTTTGTGGTCGTCCTGGTCACATTAGGTAGGATTGTCTTAAGCACGCCGGTTGTCATGGGGGCTAGTCCTTTCCATCGTTCTCGTGCCTCGGCTAGCGAGGGTTCCATCCAGCTTCTGGTGGTACGGAGTGCCCAGTTGTTTATCTCTGGTGTTGGGTCTTCATTGGTCGACACATCAGGGTTCAGGAGCATCAACGATTCTTTGTGGTTTGGCATTTGGTTTCCCTGTGGCTCCAGCGGGGTGGCCAGTTACAGATGTGGCGGGTCTTGGAGGCTGTGGTTTTTACCGCCTCCCGCACCTTCTGTACTCATTCCTGTCTCCACCCCCCTACTTCTGTGGCGAAGGGTGGGCTATCGCGGTGGAGAGGAACCGCTGTCTTCCCTTAACATAGGAATACTAACACCTTCGCTGGCTGGACGCAGTCAGGTCCCGCTGTCTACGGATCTGCCCGTAAGGCGTGTGTGGAGTTACCACACGGCCCAGAGGTCTAAGAAGCAGGAACTAGGAATTGCGTCCCCGTTCTTCAGCCGATCTCTGAACGTGGTTCTTGTATAAAGGCGTACCCCTGCTTCCATCGTCCGTTTCTTCTGGAGGGTCTTGGATGATCCAACGCCTGCGGTACAACTGGTAGATCGCAACGCTCAGTCGCCGTCATGCCAAGGTGAGCTTCAAGCTCCACAGAGGATCCTCTTTAGGGTTTTCACTCAGAAGATAGTGTGGCCAGGCAGCTGTCGTTCCCAATGCTTTGAGAGATCTGTTCTCCCGCCAGGGCCCACGATTCCAACCCTTGGCAGGTTCATATGGGCTCTAAACGGACTCTCGAGAGGGGTTGTGACAAGACTTCTTCTGGCAGGGATGAATTCCCAGGTTAGGCAGTTCTGCACGCACGTTTCGATGTCTGCCAACCGGACAAGCATAAGGGTCGCTGGAAGCGTGTTCCCTAGGTGTCAGTGCCACGGGTTGGGGAGCCATTCAGCAAGGTTGGGGGCGACCTGGTGGGACCCATTAATCCTCCATCCAATCGCGGTCACGCTACATGTCGGTAGCGGTAGACTTTGCGACTCGAATGACCAGAGGCTGCCCCGATTAGGCACTATCGATACCCTAATATTGCTGAGGCATCTCCAGGCGGATATGGACACGCACTGTGTGCCCAAGAAGAGTACGGCACGGAAATGTTGTTCTGGAGAGCGATCATCATCCTCTCCAGTGGATTGGACCGGAATCCGCCAGTCAGTCGTCGACTCATGAGTTAGGCAGTGGGAACTGAGAGTCATTTCCGTTCATATCAAGGGTTCCAGTAATTACGGATGTGACTACCTTAGCCGACTCCGTTAGTCAGCACTATGAAAATCGTCAGAGGGACACTCCCTAATCCAGGGTTATTATCCCCATTTTGTCTCTGTATCAGGGTGTGTGTCAGTTTTCACTTTTTATCCCGTGAGTTATCGGTAGTGAATCACACCAATGGTTCGGATTGTTACTTTCATTGGGTGGAAGGTTTGCTTAGTTGTTTGTTAAATGTTGTATTTGTATTTCCTGTGTGATTCTATCATTAGTAATGCTTGTATTGGATTCATCCTTTACTCTGTCGATCACAGAGTGTTGGTGTTCGGTCCCATTTGTTGTGAATTTTCACATGTGCAAGGTTCAATGGAAGCTCTGTTATCTCAGAGAAACAGAGGCTTTTCAGAAGGGGGTTTGTCACGAGTTTGTCACGAGGCCTACGACGTTGTTGACCACATCTAGGGTGGCGGAATTTTACTAATTTATTTATTGTCGTTGCTGTTGTCATGTAATCCGTCCCTTAATGTGGCTTGTGGTGCGGTTGCACTTGTGTCGTCCAGCTCACTTCGGTTTGCGTTCTCTCTCTCTCTCATCTAATTTCAATGCACGTGCTATTCATCCTTGCTGGTTCACGGGTGGCTGGTTACCTTTCTCCGAAATTGCTGCTGTCTATCGGCCGCTAGCCTGTCTTTTTACTGTCGCACGTGCTTCATTTCTTTTAGTTGAAGTTTGCTACACTCTGTGACGGGGCGTGGCTGTTTGGCTCGCCATCGATGAGAGTGGTTTCCTCTTCACTCGAGCGGAAGATGTCATCTGGGAGAGCATGCTACGTGGCCTTGGTTCACCGTCACTTATGTCGATAGGTACAGTCGGTATCTTCAATTCCCTACAGTCGGCCCTGTAGGAGAGGGACATACACTTCTTCTGTTTCCGCTTCTGCGCTTCTGTCCTCTCGAATCGGTCAGAGGGCAGAAGTGAGTAGTTTTGACCCGCTTATTCGGGGTCACCCTACGGGTAGGCTGGTAAGCATCAGCTTTCGTGGTGTGTTGTTTTGGTTATGTGGTCTGTTAGCAGCTTTTTCTCTCATTTTTGTCGCAATTTTCTTTTGGTTTTTCAAATTTGTATATGAAAGTTTGTTTGAGAACGTTTCTTGGTTAATTCAATCTTTAACCTGTGCCATCCTATATTATATCTAAAAATTCTTTCTCTGTTTATGCATCTGGTGTTGCGGTAGTCGGTGGGGATGGAGTAGAACCTGGGAGTCTGGGTTGGTACTGATTGGTTCTCAGCGCGTCAGCACCCTGTCACATTCGCCGGACTCTTATTCTCTCGGGCCTCCGTCTGTGTTGTGGGTGCGAGGAGAACGAGTTTTATGTTCGCGAGCGTGCGTTTCGCTGATTGTCGTTGGATGCGTGGTTGGGAGTTTGGTGTTATTTTGTAAGCGTGGATATATAGTTGTTGCTTGTATGCAATTGAATTTTTATTTGCAAATGGGGGTGGCAGTTATTTAGCGATAGTTGCTGTGTTGGTTTATTTCCTTAGGAAAGGAAAATGTGTACAGCATGAGTGAGAGAAGGATGTAGATGATTCATATTTGTTTTATTAGAAATGTTAATTTTTTGCACTGTCACTTTTACCTGCTTCGTGAGAGTAAGACTTTTAACGAACACTCCTGATTTGATTGTTGTTTTACTGTGTTTTATTGTCAGGTCTGTGTTGATGTGGGGTTGTTGGGGTTATTTAGTAGACCTCCCCCTCGACATCTTGCGAGTGGGCTGTTAGGTATTTAACAGCATGGGTCTGACTGTATGGACGGAGGGGTTCAGTAAACTTCTTTCTGCCTTCCCTCCCATTTCTTACTCCCTCCCAGCTACCTCTTTCCCTCCTACCGGCGGATTCACCCGGAGATGGACTGGTTCGCGTGCCACAAGCCGCTGGTTGGGGCCCTCGCTATGGTTGGGGCCACGATATGGGTGAGGACCCGGAACTGGGTGCGGCTGGTGCCACGCGCTGGCTGGGGCCTCTGCTCTGGTCGGTGGCCGCGGTCTGGTTGGGCCAACGCGCTGGTGGGGGCCACGCTCGGGTTGGTTACGCGAGCTGGTTGGGAATCATCGCAACTGGTCGGGACCAGTTCTGCGTTAGAGTATAAAGCCCGTGGTTTGTTGAATGGCCCGGTCTGTCCCCGTCCAGGACCTCAGGCTACAACGCACGTTTCCCCCCCCCCCCCCCCCCCCACCCACCCAGGAGCCTCTTCACTGTCGGCTTGTGCGTGTCAGGGTGTCGGCCTTGAACGACTCTCTTCAAGAAACCGACCCGCGTTTGGAGCACCTAGTGCGACAGGGTGCTACCAGTTAGACTTTGAGGAGAGGCATGGGGTGTGAGGCACTCCTTGGTGTGGGAAGGGTATGGATGCTGGAAATGTTTTTTATAATTGTGGATTATGTCATATGTGTTGAAAATTGCGGTGATTGGGATTGGTACGGTATATGGTGAAATGTTTATTTATAATTGTAGAGAACAGTATTTTAACTAATCCTGGCTTTCCTTTCGCGATCAACAGTTTTTCTGGAGCGAAGGGGCTAAAAGCCGCCTTTTTCTGTTCTCTGACAAGTATCCCAAAAAATAACGATTTTTCTTCAAAACAAACATACTGTGTAGGGTTATCCGTTTTTAATACTAATTACAAAAACTTTTCAGATTTTAGTTTTTGTTTAATCCTATGTTTTTCTTGATCGTTTTCAATAACATCATTTTCGCGCAAACATTCTTCAAACGAGTCTCTGTCTTTCATGTGAAATAACACTACAGTCTTTAACTGTTCTCTAAAGTCTTTTAAAACCGAGTTATATTTCTGGCTATAAAATCCACACACTTATTTTAGCATGTCTTCCACTGAAAGCCAGTTTGACAAAGTGTTTCTCTTTTTAACTATGTCTTTTTCTGCTGAACAGTCATCTATAATAAATAGCGTTTGCGTTCCCTCAAACAATATAAAAAAGCGTTCTAGACATTCACTTAGTTTATTGCTGGGGTCAACTAAATATATTTCATCATCTGTCCATATAAACCTTCTATCATGATATGCTTTGTTCCATTTAAGTGTTGGACAGAAAATCACAATATGATTAAAATTATAACGATAAACTGTTGTAACAGGTTGAGGATAAATATTGTTTTTCCACAACCAGTTTGTCCACAAATTAATGAACAATGAGGGGTTTTTGTCATAAAGTTTAACTGCTCCATAGTTTTATAACAGAATTTAATCTAATCCAGTTATTATTTTTATCATACTCTCCGTCAAAACTTGTTCAGTATAATAAAACCCTATGAGGCCTAATGTGTAAGATTAATCCAATTTAGTTCTGTAAGATTGTTTCTATTTAAGTCAACATTGATTTTGTTGCTTGTTGTTATGATCTTAATATCCTCGCCATTGTGAAGAACGACAATGGTAACGTTAAGACGTTTAACGTCTAAGTTTTGCCAGCTAATATTTAATTCCTTTTATAAGGACGTCACTAACGCCCACAACCCCATCCCTCTCCACATCTTTAAAGACAGAAATTTCAAATATTATTGTGAACGTGTCTCCTAATTTTCTGCTTGGAAAGAACTGTAATTTTGTAGAAGCTTTTTTTACAACTGTTTCTTTTCTGTGGAGGATGTACTGCTTTTTCCCATACGGCGTTATTTCAATTTCTTTCCGACTATTGTCGTCCGGCATAAGACTTACATTAAAGGGCCAGAGTTGAATGCTTTTCTGAAACTTTTTTGACGGCTAAAATATGTAAATGGGCTTATGAATTCAAAATTTTTTTTCCCATTCTAAATATGGTTCTAAGTGCCATTTGAGGTCAGGCTTTCGAACATTTTTATTCATATGCCA